>JAQIWP010002125.1:0-12015 GCA_034695525.1 Euzetes globulus
AGTTATGTCCACATATTTGGAGTTCTTTGCGTCGCATATACTCTAACTTACAGTCGGTTTGAGATTTGGGCCAAACTTTACTCTTTTGGTTAAGACTGTAATCGAAACAATCGGTTGAATAGGGAGTCGGTAATAGTCTTTGTATTGTTTTCCTGAAGGAAAACAAGTAAGAGGACTTTTTCATCAAGCGCAATTTGCGCTTTAACTCAAAGTGTGATGGATTATCTGTAGCATGATAAATTATTTCAACATTACCCACGTAAATAGGTAATTGAAATTTCCAAATATCAAGATTTTCAACAATTGAAAACTCGTCCTGGTAGAATGTGTAACATATTGTGCGATTTTTAAATCGGAAAAATACTCCTGGCATTCCTGTCATATTCCATTCATTAATATTGTTTATGATTTTTTTCTCATCTATACATAGAGTTAGCGATGGCATGGTCATTTTTGGAATGAAATCTAGCTGAATTGTATGTTTAGACTTGCAATATTCGACAGTCAAATCGATAATTTGATATATAAATCCAGTTGAAATCAAAAGGCGTAATATATGCTTGCTTATTTGAAACATTTTGAACATTTCAATCACAACTGATAAAATTTAATCTGGTTAATTTAGTTATTTAATCTCAATTGATCTGAAAAATATTTGAAGCAGATAATTATTTTTAAATAATTTTATTTTGTCTTGAACTTATTTATTTGATTTGTTTTACCTTAATAATCTTGGAGATTAAATTGAAAAATTGTGATGACTGTTAGCAAAAATTTAACGAAGGTCAAACCCAACAATTTTATTTATATTTATACCTGGCAGTCAAACAATACAATGATTTATTAGCATGAAACATTAGAAACTGTTTTTGTTTTTTGAACAATAGAGCAAGGTTCACTGACATAATTCTAAATTCAGGTTCGATGTCTGAAATTGAGACACTTTTGTTTTTATTTAAATTGTTTGAAGTCATCTCAACTTTTAGCCTTACCATGGCTTCTATTCAATTAGTGTCTCTGAAAAATCTGGATAATTTATTTGTTAGCATGATAGAATGTTTTTTCGGAATGCTACTTTTTATCTATATTGAATAGATGATATTTTATTAAATGCTAATTTTATTGATTTTTTTTTTATTAAACTTGATAATTAAAGCTATTGCTAGTTTGACAACTAGATCAATTATAATCAGCATAGAGAACAAAGTTTTCATATATTTTTCATTTGAAAGTACATTATTGCACAAATAAAACCCAGGATATTGGCATTCAAACATGTCATGTCCAATTTTAATAATTATGAGTTCTAATAAAATGACCTTAAAAATTGAGTAAACTATTTAATTTTTAAGAATTAAAACTTGTAGGGATAGTCAGGGTCTGAGACCTAAGGGGGTAAAGGGGAGAGTAAAATGGTGGGTTTTCCCTCGAACCTCAGGGAGTATAAAAATTATTTAAGCCTAACATAAAGAAACAAAGGCCTCACATTGCTTTCCTGCAATGATAATGCGTTGCAGGAAAGCATTATCAAGATTATACCCCCAGTGGTTATTTTACAGTTGAAATTATACGGATCTGAATATTGAGTGTATATAAAGAAAAATATGAAAGGGTATTGAAATCATTTTCTTACTATTGAATAGAATTGACCCCAGATTTGACTTCATTAAAATGGACTCATAGCTGGACACTACTTAAGTTATATCTGAAATTAGACTTTTGTGTAAGACCTTATTGTGAAGCCAGTATTCCTCTATTCTACCTA
Organism: Euzetes globulus; assembly: GCA_034695525.1. Taxonomy (NCBI): domain Eukaryota; kingdom Metazoa; phylum Arthropoda; class Arachnida; order Sarcoptiformes; family Euzetidae; genus Euzetes; species Euzetes globulus. Next base: position 1,766 of record JAQIWP010002125.1, read on the forward strand.
CCAATTAGTATTGTTTTATCTAGTTCTTTCATCTAAAAAGTTGTTTGTTGCCAGAAAATAACCAACTTTTAAAAAAAATCAAAATAAAGAATCCTGTTCATCAGCTCATAAAGATTAAGATATTTTAGAGAAATATATGATTACTTCCCTCAACTTAATATTGTATGAGATATGCAAGGTTATTGTTATGTTTGAAAGAAGTTTCATAGGGATGGGGAATAAAATACTTTTGAAAAAAACAATAATCTCACCAACTTATAGAAAATGGGCAGGTACTCAACTATTCGACCTTAAAGCTTAATATTTTTTCCATTTATACTCTAGTAAATAAATACCTGAAAATGTATGCAAAAATATGGCATTTATTTAATCTAAAATATGACATTTGTTTATTATTCTTGTAAACCTAATAGAAATAACCTTTAATCCCAACTTATTATTGAAGTTTAAAATGCGTCTTTCAATTTTGCTTCTTCTTTCATGTTTTAAACATGGTCATGTTTTAGTAGTTGTTATGCCCATTTGACAAAAAAATGTAAATCTGAACGCTTTTATGCTAGTTGTTAGTAAGAATTTTTGTTAATCCAGTCAATTTTGTCGTGTAGGATTGCTGAACTTTCCAATTTAGTTTATTATTCATTGGATTTTAATAATAATATGACTTTTTTGGACAGAATAAAAACATTCGTTTTGCTCCCAATGATTATCTTTTCAGTGATGAATATAATTTTAAAATAAAGTTATCTTTTTATTTATTTTTTTGAAAATTAAATAAAAACTGCAAATCCTGAATAAAAATCTGAATTATTATAAAAAATAAGTTCTTTCGAAACGAATAATTTCTTTGACTTTCAAAGAATGAAATGAAATTTTTATTTCTTTTTTCTCATATCTTATTTCACATGAATTTCTTTCGATTTTATGCTTTTTATGCTAATATCTGTGAATATGTATATGATTTTCTTCAATTTCAGGGATGGTCAAAGGGACTGATCATGCTTAATGTCAGTCTCAACTTGAAATAATATTTAATTTGATAATTTAATGATCCATTATTTATGTCAGCATTTATATTGTTTCATATGGTGACCATGGAAATTTATGTGAAGCCAACCATTGTTTTATTTAGATTTCAGGGCACCCAACACTTGAGTCCCTCTGGCTATCACTGGTTTTGTGTTACTTTTCAAACATTTTTCTCATCTGAGAGAAGAAAAAGATTTCGCTTTTTTTTGCTGAAGTAAAGCATTCTTTAGATTTATTGAATGAATGGCTGATTATATCGAAAGTCAAACCCATGTCTTCCCTCTTATATTTGAAGCCTACGCACAGAAATCACGAAATAAAAACAAAAGGAAGGACTAAATAAGAAAATAATTGCTCTTTGATTACCAGTTTTTTGATCGTTAAGCCCATTTGAGAGGGAAAACGCTCCCTGAAAGAAATATGTGCTTCAATTGTTTTTTATTCTTTGATAGTTATTCTCGATATTAAAAACTCATTTACTTTCGTTAGGAGTCTATCATCTAATTTAGCGAAAAATGATTGAAATATATTTTGTGGATGTTTTGGGAGCGCAGGTCTTAAAATCAAATAATCAGTTTCCCTATTATTAAATGCTGGCCTCGCTTATAATTCTGTGCAATATTTAACATTTGATCTGTGTGAGTGAGAGGGAGAGAGCGAGAGGGAGAGGGAGAGAGAAAGGGAGAGAGAGAAATTGCTTTTGAAGTTTGACTTTAAGGCAAGATATTAAATGACTTTCATTGGAAAATGAGTTAAAAAATAAGAAAATGACTGAATGTTCTAAGTTATAGCAAATCATGTGTGAAGCAAGTGATGATCAAGTACATTTATTTTAAGAATTTTAAGTGCTTATTTCCAAAAAAAATTTTCAAGAAATATCGATTCATTTTAATATATATGCTTAATCTATGCTCTATCTATCTAAATTTATGCATTTTGCAATGCTGAATTCCTAATCTATGGAAAATTTCATTTTGAAAGTCAGTAATTGAACCTTTTTTGCATGAATTTTAGTGCTATCTAGTTTTAATATTATGTCATCTAGGTAAAAGTGCTGACTTTGATTAGATGCGTAATAAAATGCTATTTTGTTGAATATACCTTGCTCATTGTAGGTGTAAATTAGTGTAAAATTACTTTTTCCTGATAACATTGAAGAAAATGATTGTATTGTGGGAATATTTCTTTGATATCTTTGACATAACTGTTTACTCCTTAATGTTTTCTTTAAAAAAACTAATTCATTGTTTTTTCTTTACACCAAAACCTATTGTTTTTTGTTTTATGGCTGAAATAATTGCGATAAAACTGTTATAGAATTTTGTTTTTCAATTCAAACCGAAAACTACTGAATAAGTTAATATTGAAATTGTTTTTCGTGGATAATAAAGAAGAAAATAAACTAATATGCAGTAAAACAACAAAAAAAGCCATAGAATTTTCATTTTCATTTTGACTATAATTACCAGTGCCCCTTTTCTTACACGATTTCTTTTATTGCTTGTTATTATGATGGGAATCGGACGGTTGTCTGCAGTTATAGGTAGACCACTGTTTAATGAACTTTGGTTTATCAATTGGGCTTGTCAATTGGCCTGTTGATAATAAAAATGTTGCTGGTTATTTATGTTAATCAAGGAATTATTCTGTGCCCCGAACTTTAGGCCTTTTAATGTCTCCATTGAACTGAGGACTGAATTTTAAGTTATATTCAAATAAATCTTTGGTTTTATTGCTTCGGATATTTTTGACCGAATAATAGCTTTATTTTACATTTAAAAACGGCTATAAAACAATTGAAAAATATATTTTAAAAGTTTTGACGTGAGCAAGGTGTTTCCATTGAAATTAATTTTGAGTCCTCAACTTTAGAAAGAACAGGTTTACTGGTAATTTTTATAAAAGAGAAAGTTGATGTTATTTTTTGTGTGATCCTGCTTGGGAATTTGAGCTTGATTCTGTGAAAGCTTGCCAATCCTTTTCTGTTCGTTAACTAACAAAACAGTTTATGAAATTTTTCTCTTTATTGGCTAACATAAAACATTTTAATGTTTAATATTAGAGGATGCTCGAGGTCTACCATCAAGGTAGTTTATTATTATGACTTCAGATTAACGTTTTAATAGTCCAATAACTATTGCTAGTTCTCTTAATTATCCTTTAATTGCTCTTTAGTTATTATGGATTATCTAGGTCATTTGCTTTCAAATTGTTTTCGAATGATCTTGTGCACTTATATTGCTTTAGTAGTTAAATATCCTTGATGGCCGACTGTTTTAAACATGAATAAATATTTGTACAGCCCATACTTAAATTTTATCACCAATTGCTACATATGAATTAAGTAGCATGATAGATCAGCATTTATTTTTATGATCCTGGGTATCTAAAATTAATTGAATAGGTAGTAAAATACAAAAAAAAGAATAGTAAAATGTTAATTTTCAAGGAAATTTCAGTGCTTTGTCAAATCTGGTTGAATGACCTTATTTAATATTATTTTTGAATTATATTAAGACATATCGAAACATTCAATATTCGCCAACAAATTCTAATCCAGGCAAATAATAAGCTATTGTTTTTTTGCTCGAATCTAATGAATCCCTCGCCGCAGGAATTCAATTAATTTTTTCCAATTGATTGCTCCCAGAAAACAATAAAAAACAATTAAAAACTTTATTTCATGAAAAAAAGATTTTCTTCGATTGAAATATTAATTTTGAGTTCAAATTGAAATATCAATTCTCTTATCAAAGGTATTATGTTTTCAATTAATTCAATGATTTTTTTTCTTGGAATATCACAATAAAAATATGTGTATCTCCGCTCAGTGTGGTATCAATCGGCTTAGATTATAATGAGCAAGGTGCTGAATATTGTTTCTTGCTTAAATAGCCTTTTGAACCAATATTATTCAATAAATATTTATGTTTTTAATTCGTGTAAATAAATTAAAAATTTATATGTTCTAGTTAATGTTGATTGCAAAGATTATTCAGAATAATAATAGAGCTTGCATATCTAATTCTTTGGAATGAGTTTGGTGTTTAATGTTTGATATCTCTGTATCGTTAACCCCCAGGCGTTCAATTGGTTGGCCACCACTGGTTTTGAGAAAAGATAGGCTTTTTGCACAGTTGTCTGTACGGGTAATGGGAGTCTCTGACCCCATGCGTTGAGTAACTGTTGTTACAAATTATTTTCATCTCAATGTATGACATAATTACATATTTTTTGTGCAAATCGTTTGTGATGTCTATCAGAGAGAAATTGTTTGATTGATTGAAATACGGGTTGCAATCAGTTCTTGCAATACGTTTTTAGTCGACTTTAAATTGAATTTTGTTTTCTTCCCTTTTTCTCCGAACGAAAATGAATTACCTATCAATTATGGAAGTTATTATCAAAATTCCCTTCTATTGGATTAGTCTTATTTTTCCCCCTTGATTAATAATCTTTTAGAATTTATTTTTCGAAATACTGCTTAAATGAATAAAATTAAAAACTTTTATTATATTTTAATTTCTAATTAAGTTTAATGTAATTTTTAAAATAAATTCCTTTTTATTCAAATATCAAAAGCATTGGTAATTAAATGAATAAATAATAAATGAATATTCCTGCAAATATTTTTATTTTTTGTAGATATCTTTCAATTTATTTTAAAAATAAGAAAATTATTCAATTTTTATCATCTTATTATGGAAGGATTTGCTTGATAATCAGTATTTATTGACCGATTAACATTTAAAATTTGAAATTTAAGCAAATTTATTAATTAATTTGTATATAATTATCTGACCATGGTTTTCGGAATATGAACTCTTTGAACGCAACCCTTTTATAACAATAACTATATTTCATTTTTGTCGAGAGGAAGTGTTGAACTCGAATTTCAGGTCATCATGGGTAATTAATTTAGACACTTGCATTAAAAAAAATTATTAGATTTTTAACCTTTTTAGATGATTACAACCCTTTATTACTTCAATTTAATTAGAATTTAATGCATAACATACGAAAAAAATGTAATAAAAATACTCTTGATAATCTTTCACCTCTAATGTACACTAAATGCATAAAAATGTGGAAAATTTCGATTTTGTTTTAAATATTTTGTTAATAAATAGTAAAACATAGTAATTAATTCATTGAAGTTCACCCTAATTGATTTGGGGGAAAAATATAAACATGGTAAACTTTACAAACTGAAATTTGTAACCAATTAAGTGATGTTCTTCTTGAGCATCACTGGAATAAATGAGTGAATAATTTATTTGAGATTTCGTTTAAATATTTTATGATTTAAATAAATGTATTGAAGAGCAAACAAGTGGAAAGGAAATGCCAAAAGCGATGTCAAAAACAGATAATTGATTTAATTCAGAGTAGATTTGAACAAATCTTTTGTGCCCCCAATCCCTTAACTGACATAAACTTTGATAATCGGCCGAAAACATCAATGAATTAATTATTTCTTTTTGAATAGATTTCTTAGTTTTTTTAGTTGAAAGTTAAGTTGGAAAAAATAGTTTAATGATTTTTTAGAAAATCCTTATTAGAGACAAATGTTATCGTGCAATGTTTTATCAGTCTTTCGTCTGTTGATGAGCTGTTTATCTGGCAATGAACTGCCTCGATGTCTATCTATTAACTAATCTGTTAATTAATTAGTCTAAGTCAATTTTGTTATGCTGCAAGCACAATGATCAGGGAAGGATCAAAATAAATGAGAAATGTAATTTATCAAACTAAAAATATCTCTGAGATTTGAATTTGAATTAGGTATTCAAAAAAAAATCTCTTGTAACTTCTCTAGATTTTTATGAACAAATTCTTCCCATTTAGACCTTGTACATTCCTAAAAAGGACTGTCGGCTAAAAAATGACTCAACAATTCAGGTGAATTATAAAATCATTATTTTATTCCTAGAATTTTCATATAATTGTAAAAATTTAATTAATAGACTTGTTTTTAGATCTTTTTAATTAGCAATTGTTTTTGATTCCTGGTATTCATTATAATGAGATCATAACTTGTAAATTATTGTTTCTACAAAAATTATATGTTTGAATTGTTTCTGGGAAAAGTATGAGTAATTCACCATTTTTTGGAAATATATTGATTTCATAGAAATTTATTTGAATATTAATGTGTTTTGAAATCGTTGGCAGACTTTTGAAGCGTTTTTCTCCATTGACTTCACATTTGAATGAGTTTTGAAAAAAAGCCGAAAATTAAAAACAAATTATAAGTATTTTTTGCTGAAAATTCTCACAAAATAGAAGAAAGTCAAGTGAAAAATAAAAGTCTTTTTTCCAAAGTCTTTTTAAAGCCTGAATTTTTTTGAATTAATGATTTCAATAATAATTTTTTTGTAAGTTTCCGTCGATTATAATACGATTTGAACGGAAAATATATATTTTTATTTTCATTTTTGTTACCTTTTTTTTATTCAGAACCCAAATGGTTTTGAATATCATTTTTCTTCTGATTTGATGTTTGAATTGAAAACTTCTTTTGACTCAACAAAGGCTTTGATTTTTGTTTTGTTTATTTTTGGAAAAAACCTTTAAAAACCTTTTTTGAGTCATTTATTTTTCAATTCATTTCCTTTTATTTGTTAAATAAAATTAACATAAATTTCAAATTTAGATAAATTTTTAAACGCAACTAATTGTCGATTAATTGCATCTAAAGATATATTTTATGAGTTTTTATGAGTCTTTTTTGACTCATCTCTTATTTTTCAAATAATAAATGTTCTTCTAGTTTGAAAAAGGAATTTTATTCTTGTTCTTTTCATTTGAATATTTGCCAACTTCGAGTTTGAAATAGATTAGTTCAACACTTTTTTCCACAGATAACAATTCAAATGCAATTAACTCTAATTCATATGTTCTTCAAAAGCAGTTTTAGCGAAAAGAAAAACTTATTTGAATTATTGTCTAATTTATAGCACTTTTTGTTGTTTTCTCATTCATTTATCTCATTGTTAAAAGCATTTTGGGTCAAAGACTTATTTTTTCATAACTCAATGCAATATTAATTTATTTATCGCTAAATAATAGGCTCTGAACCTTCCCTGGTAATTGTAAAGGCTAATGTACCCTCGATTGCCACTATTCAATTGGAAGTTCGATAAATTGACCAGGAATGTGCAATACATGGTATAACATATATATTATTAGATAAAATTTAATTATTTGATCAAGAAAATTTTAATTGGCTCATCGGATGTGAAGTCATAAATTTATCCAGCTTATTTTGCTTTGCTGATTGTTTTCAATTAATGAGAACGATAAACAAGTGTAGGAAGGTTAATAAATTGAGTAATTGAATTGTTAAGCATGGTAATAAATAATAAATAGCTTTATTTTTTCATTGGAATGATTTGGTTATATACAGAATATATGTAGAATTTTTGTGAAGAGTTAAGTGAATAATTTGTTTGATTTATTTTTGAAAAAGTTGTCGCTTTGAATGACTGATGAATTCCTTGTGAAATAAATTGAATTTTACTTTGTTTTCTGGAATTGGGATTAAAATTATTAAAGAAATTATTTTCTGATTTTTATTTTCATATTTTTATATTTATTATTATTTTTTTTTTGATTCACTGATTCAAGAAATAAATTTATTAGTTTTGAAATCAATGCCAAACATAAAGACTGATAGGAATTGGAATTAAGAATAAAAAGTTTTGTTAATTATTAGTGAAATTTCAAAACGTTTTTGTTTGAAAAATGACTTTTCATGTGATTTCTCTCTTTTTTTGATGAAGTTCTTGCTTTGTCTTCATCTCTATTATAGCCAAGGGGGTAGAAAGTGTCACTTTTAATCATTTATTTAGACGGAAGTTTGCAAAATATTGCAAAGTTGCTTGACACTTTAAACGAATATATTATGGATTATTATTATGAAAAATTATAAAATTAATATAATCTTAATTTTAGCATTTTAAAGTAGATCACCTTGATCGTCTCTATCAAGTTTAAACCATCTAATTTTTTCGTAAAGGAGTTTTCCTTAAATAAGTAAATCCAATTTAGGCTCTTATCCAGGGATGTGCAAGGGGGGATTTGTTGAAATATCCTCCCTGTAGGTCCAAGATTTGGTCATTTATCACCTCTAGGTTTTGAAAAAATTGTTCCGTAAAAACAGAGAAACTGACCACCCTTGAAAATTTTTATTTTCCAGTAAAGGTGGACCAAAAATCCTCTATCTTGTTCTTTATTTTGCTTGTACATCTCTGAACTTATCTAAACTTTCATTTTATTTTTTTAAGTGAATTTAATTTGAAAAGAGACCTTGAGACTTTAATTGAAGATATGAATTATGTGCAAAAATAAAATTGAGCATGACAAATAATAATCAATAAAGTTTTAATTAATTTTGTCTGAATTCTGGATTATATTATTTTTTGAACTAAAATTAAAAATTTGATTAATTTGTCGGAAAAGTTGTCAATTCAGTTAGAGGTTAATTTCCATATTAAATTTAGCAAGCTCATTGCTCATCCTTTCAGAAAAGACTATTTTTCTCATACGATTCTATTTAATACTTGGATGATTTATGTTTTTAAAAGGTTTTAATCAAATTTTTGCTAATTTATGCAAAATATTAATTGATTTTGTTTTTGGTTAACGAATAGAAGTATAAAGTGTTTATTCAATCGATTTATTCTTAATTTTGTTTTTTATCAGAAAAATGATTATCAAAATTAATGAAGAAATTGTCAGAAAAATATCGAAAAAGTTTGAAAAAATCTAATTATTTTTTGTAGTCACGTAATGATTAAAATAATTTTGTAATAGCCAAGGTCTTAATCAGACAGTGTTTTGTGCGTGGCTAAATTATAATTGTGAAAAGATGATTATGGAAAATTGCTAAGATGCCTAGATTTAGTTACATGTAAATGTTGTCTTAAGATACTGCCCTCTGGCCATCACTGAAACTAATATTCCTTTAAACTTCTAATCAGTTTGTTTTGAAATTATAAATAATTTTATTTATTCTGAATTGAGGTTTGATATGATATTCGCCTCAAGAAAATTGTGTAATAATGTTGTGGAATAAATAAGTTTTTAAAATAATCAGTCAAATAATAAAAAAAATCGAAACCCTATTTATACAACATTTGCGATGGAAGAGGTCTGAAGTGACTAATAACCGGATCAATGATTTTTCTTATCATTTTTCAACATGGATTACAATAACCAGAAAATACTGTGAATAATATTTTATGCGCTAATGTTTTCTTGGAGTTTATAAATAAGTTTATTTATTTTTTGTGTTTAATTCTTTGGTTCGTTTGTTGGACTAAAAAATTATTTTTGAGGCAAATCCTGTAGACTTGAGGCTAATCCTTGATAACTGGGAGCCAATTTGTCAGACAAATTCCTTGTTTAATGTTTTTATAGAATTCTTTTATGCCTTGCCTTTCAATCGCATGAAAAATATTAAATTAATTCAAAAGTTTTTTTTGAATTGAATTCTCTATTGTTATGTAAAAGTCAGTTGCGATCGATATTGACGTGAATAAGGCTTTTTCAAGAATAAAATTGAATTAATTATTCAGAACTGGATTTTCAAATAGAAGTTCATTTATTTTTGAAAAAAGCATAATTTGATTTAAAGACGTGTTTCAAAAGTTTTGGTTTAGTTTTTCTGACAAAGAATTTTAAATGAATTTTAAAAGTAATGAATACTCGAAGGAATCAAAGTTTGTTTTACAAGAATTAAGTATTTGAATTTTATCTAACAACATTTTTTTACAAGCATACAAGATTCTAAATCAGTTGGGGAATTATATTTAGCCGGATTATTTGAGTTTTTGCCGTTAATGAATTGAGTGCTCCTCTAATTTGAAATTCAATTTAAGGCATTTGAATTTGAATAAACCATTTTTGAATTCTGCCCACTCTTTCTTTTGGTGGGGAAATGTATAAGTTATGGAGCTAAAATGTGTATGTCCCTGTGCAATTAGCTTAGCACTTAGTTGATATACTTGAAAATTATACAGCTTATTTGAAAAAAGTGGATATATTTCTGTTACATTGCAATGAAATAAATTATTCATCAAGTTTGATTTTTGTTCATCAAATTGGAATTTGACTGTAGTTTTCACAGTAAACGAAATACTGTATTCCTATTATTAGGAAGAAGTGAAAGCGTGGAGAGAGAGAGAGAGAGAGAGAGAGAGAGAGAGAGAGAGAGAGAG
>JAQIWP010002126.1:0-12012 GCA_034695525.1 Euzetes globulus
ATTTCGTTACAAAGACTGAACAGAGATTCGAAAGTAAAGACAGTCTTTGAATTACAGAAAAAACGTTAAGTCATTGTTGCGCGCCTTCAGAGCCCTGTCTCTCAAAATTACCGGAAATAAACAAATGGGCGCTTCCGGTCGCCATTTCCGTCTGCCATTTATGAAATATACCCCCTATATCCCCCTAGGGTCACGGACCTTGCACATCTCTGGCATATAAGCAATATATACCTCATAATCACGGGTTTTAAAACTGTATGCATTCAACATATATCTTTAAACAGTGGTGGTCATTCACTATTTTGGATGTACACCTGGGGGTTAACTGTTAAAAATGCTTTCCTGCTATACAAATGCGAAGAGTCTGTCCGACACTATGGTTCGAAACACCTTTCATTTAAATAAAAAGAATAGATTCTATAAATTTTATTTTACTTACATCTCTTGTTAATACCAAAAATACCTTTTTGTATTTTTTTGTAAGGAATTTTTTGAAAACATTTTTTGATGCATAGAATTTTAAAGTACTTCAATTCAATATTAAAAGCATATCATATGGGTAGTGATCGAGATAACCTCATAGTGACTGTTTGTTAATTTATCTCCTTTTACTCCTTACTCAATCATTAAGTTTATTTACTTGAATGCCTGGGGGTCGGTGTGACTACAGTAGCCGATAAAGTGAACTCTCGCCAATTCCAGTATTTTGAACAATTTTTCATTGATAAGATTAGTGTCTGGTCCACTACAACAACATTTCCATCGAATTCAGAGATAAGTTATTGTGATTTTAAAATGTAACCAACAGTTGGGCACAAGTATTACATGAGTTAAATGTCTCAGCCTTTACATAATAACTGAGTTAATCCTAAGATTGATTGTCGTTCTCTCAGTGGTGATTATCCCTCTCCTCTGAGACCAGCTGTTTGCCAGCTCTCGATTGGCTCCAACATATTTGTACGGATGGGTTGCGCCCCATATCTCACATAAAACATTTTGAGTGAAAAACTACATAACATTTTCATAATTATCTTCAATTGATTTCGTTTTACTAATCATTTGATTTATATTTAAGATATTTTTGGAAACGTTTCAACGCTTGTAAATGAGGGCGTCTTTAGCTTTTCGAAAGCCTTTCCCACAATAAACCTTTGAATCAAAAACATTTAATGCAATTCAAATTCAATACAAATAGTCAAAGAAAATGACAACTCTTTGTAGAGTTGAAATCAAATGAAATTATTTCGAATTCAGAACTAAAGAACGAAATGCATAGAAATCTAATAAAATAACCAATTAATTGATTTTTGTATTAAGTCGATAGAAAAACAATTAAAGTAATGATTTAATGTTGAAACAAATAATTAGTTTTGCAATTAAATGGTATGAAGTCAATTGTTGTGGGTTTTGGCGCTCAACAGATTGAGAAACTTCTTTCCTCTTCCCAGCCCTACTTGAAGGTTACGATTGAGCTCAGCCTGATTTGGCTGCTCTTCTTGTTCCACAGTATAGCGAAATTGAGGTCTTGTCTTAACCATTGGTCTCTCGATAATTGTCATCTGAGATAACGATGAATTGCTTTCGACTTTAGTGGGTCTGTGCGAGGGCTTCATCTTCAGGTACAGTTCCAGTCCTTTGCCCAATGAGAACAACAAATCGAAGTACAGGAACGCCGACCGCTTTATAACCGCCAAAGAACAGTAATTGTTGTCATCGATGGCATGAAAGTCACACCTCAGGTTCGGATGATAATCAAATATGGTTCGGGTGAGTGCCTCAACACAGAGTGCTTTGGGCCGGGGCTCTGCACAGTACTTCTTCAGTGTCAGAAACAACAGATCCGACAGTTCAACGACTTGGAAGTCTTCGATAAAACTCTTAGTCATTGGCTCTTTTGAAGAGTGAATTTGTTGGTCAAACCATTTAAGACATCCGACCACTTGATGCCGATCTGACTGTCCGACTCTCCCTTCAGCCTTACAAAAGACTAGTTTCCGATTTCTGTCAGTGAGGTCCGAAGCGGACATAAAGTCATAGATTTGGCCGAAAAGCTTCGGGATATCGCTTTCAAAATCTTTATTGTCTTTAGTATTGACGGGGATCTTGTGGTAGGCCTCAGAGAACTCCTTTGCCTTTGCGTAATACCCGTTCGGGGGTTCGTTACTAATCAATTTTGTCAACTCCTCTTCAATGCCGTCCTCCAGAGTCCACTTAATTAATCCAATTTCGTTCGGATAGTATTTGTCATCAAAAGTGTGGACCAAAATGTTGAAACAAATGCAAACAATGGTCCGTTTCGGCAGGTTTTTGGTTCTTTCAAATACTTGCTCAACAATTGCAAATGTGTCCACACATTCTTCTTCTTCTTCTTCAACAAACATTTGTGGTATCTCTAGTTTTTGGTCTGAAATTCCGGTGTATTTGAATCCAAGGGATGGCTTCACATCACCAGAATAGGAGTTTACCGATTTCTGGTCGTCCCAATTGTTATCGTCTTCAGCGGTGAGACTCAATTTACTCAATTGTCTGTTGATTTCTGTGTCGTCCAGACCTGAATTGCGGACCAAACAACTCAACTTTTCCAACCGGGTCTTCACTTCGGGCTCCAACTCGTCATATAATCGATTACAATGACTGACCAATTGGTTCATCGGTATTGACCGCAAACTCGGGTCATCTCTTCTCATTTTTGACATATAAAGACCAAATGGACTTCGATTTGGTTTCTTTGGAGGCATTTCTGAACACAATTAGACCGAAATGTCTTTTGTTCACAAAATTCAATATTTAATCGAAAGTCAAATATTTGAAGAGAAGAGCAGTCATTACAGGAAAGGGAAGTCAAACAATGCATACAAAAGACTAATCAAACTGTGAGTCAATTGAAAAGACCTCACTTCAAAATGTACTTACAGTTCATACAGTAATATGAACTGAATATTTTCATCACTTATAATCATCTAAAATTTCATATAAAGCCAAGGTATGACTATATAAACTTTTATTATATAAAGCTATGTGTTAAAATTGGTCAAAGCAAAACATACCAAAAATTATTTAGGTAACCTATCTGAACAAGAACTTTTTGTGTGACTGTAAATTGTAATTAGATTTTAAGTGAACTTTGAATGTTAGTATTTGTGGTTATCATCTTCTAATCATCCCTGAAAAGTGTCATCATTTGAAGTTTGCACTCAGTTTTGTCATTCAATTGTCTGATAATTTCGATGAATTGCTTCCTTTAATATTCGATGAAATGTAAGCTTAAAGTGTATTTAAATGTGATTTTATTTGTTTTGATTTATTATATAATTTTCAATTTGAATGCAAAAATCGATTTTATAAATGTTATGGAAATGAATGCATTAATAATATGTATAATTAAAATGAATTTTGATTATCGATAGCGTTGTCACTAATAAATGGGTTCGAAGGGTTCGCTTCTGAGGTCAGTATTAATCAAAGATATGATTAAAATATATTTGCTTTCAACACAACTTTAGTGTTAATATTAGTGAACATAAAAACAAAAGTATAGGAAAACCCGATTTGATTTGCTGTCAAATGAATGTAATATTTTTAAAGCAATGGTTAGACAGTGATTGTCGAACACAACAATTACTTCTTCTTAAGTTTGAAGTCTTGAAGACCACTCTGAGAGCAAACAGAGAGTTATACCAAAGCTATCACTCATTTGGCGATAATTTTCTCTCCCTTCGTATCAGTGCCTGTAATAGTGGGGAACGGGAGGCAATCAAATAAGATTTCGTTAAGTTTAAGATTAATAGCGGACTCTTATTTTAGATGAGAGTTACCTCTGATTATCAATGCCTCTGATTGTGAGCCGATATATTGAAAGGTGTGCCTTATATTAGACTTCTTTTTATGTGGATTTTGAGACCCCATTCAGTTGATTAGATTCAAGAAAATTTTGTTACTTTTGATGCAACCATTTGTTACTCTAACGCCACTCAACATATCGTCTTATCATAGCTTTCGGCCAAATATTCTCTTTTGGTTTTAATAATTTTCAGTCCGACTCATAATCTATTCATCGAATCTCAGACAACAAAATATCAATAATTTTGAATTGAAATCCATAGAAAATTCCGAATCTCTGCTCCCATCACATAAAACCAAGTTCAAAAACAACACCATGCTTAACAGTGTCAAAGAACTTGCAAAGTAGTTTTGTGACTTTTCCCCATGCAATAGGTTTTTAACAGGATTAGTGAGGTTGGTCAAATGTAATACTTATATCATTTTTTTTTAGTAAATTAGGACTAGACCAGTTCAATGGAAGTTATTAAAAAGCTTTCTTTATTCGGGAAATATACAATGAGAGATTGACTAGTTAATTCTGTTATTATTCAATCCAAAGAAATGTTTGCTGAAAACCCTATAGAATACTAAATAGATTTTGCCTTTGAATGAACAAAGTATTAGCCTTTGCCTCCGTTTTAGCTTTAAATGTGATTCATTGATATCCACTTATTCTCAATTGATTTTGTTTTATATGATTCCGTGAATTCATTGATTACAAGCGTAAAACATATCCATAAAAGGCTTTATAGTATTTGTTTTAAAATAAATTATATCGATTTGCAAATCAAATATCGAGTAGTTTTCTTCAATGACTACATTATAATTATGAATGCATTTGAATAAAACTGTTGTAAGTCTGTTGAGAACAGCGATGAACTTGAATTCAGAATTTATTTGTTTTTCTCGATAGCATTCTTGGAATAAAAATTATATAATTAATCGAAAATTATATATAATTAGTGAGAAAATGGTTATTGAATTGTGTAATCATTGGAATGACTGGAAGCGATTGACTCCCTTTACAAAACCAAACTAATGCTGAAACGAAACTAATTTTGCTGTCTTATAGTCAGAGCGCTTTTAAAAGAACATAATTCAAGTCATATATAGAGTTCATTGATAGCCAATTATATGATCCCAAGTCTCCCAATATTTTATGGGCTAATACTTGGTTTAGTGTTTGTCTTGGAAATGTTGTCAAATAACACTTGATGTGTATTTTATAATTTTGTAGAGTCGTTAATATCATTAAAGCCAACAGAATTGCCGCCAACTCTCTTCCCAATCATCTCTAAACCAAAATTATTTTTTGTTAATCACTGATAATTTCCTATGATTTGCTTTCGGCACTTATTTCAACAATAAGTCAAACACTGATTCTAAAGGAATTTTATTGCTATTTAAAGCTTTGGACAAATCTTATCATTTTTGATCAAATGATCAAACAATTCCTTATTGTTTTAAATTCTACAAGTTTAATATAACTTGGTCTTATCAACACCTTAGTGATATAATTTTAAATCTTTTTAGATAGCTAAATATGTAATTTTTTGTCGATCTAAACATTTAACATTCAAAATGCTATAGTGATTTTGGTAGGTCCAATTTAAAAATTATAAATAACCATAAATGTCAATGATAAACTATTTTGCCTAGTTGTTTATTATGTGAAAATGCTTTGATACTAAAACACATAATGATTTTGCTGTCAATTCCTATAATTATCTTGACAATAGTATTATTATATTTTAATGAATTGAAGTTTTATTTGATTTATCAAATTGTTTGGTCACGAATATGCTTTTAATTCATTGTAGAATTCAAGAAAAATGACTAATTTATTAATATCTTCTAATCAGTGATATTCATTTATAACAATTAAAAAAGAAAATGTTTCTATAAATAGTTAAATAAAAATTTCCCAATTATTAGAGTCTAATATATTGATTGAAAATTTCGATTAAATTATTGATAAATTACTGAATTTTTAAACATTTGTTTCTGTGGGAACTTATTGTCATTCATTGATTATAACCTATATTGCTATATTGCCTTTTAATTTTACAAGTATGATGTTGAGGCCAAGAACATTTTGAAAGAAATTCTGTTTAATCAAGAGAGCTTTACAATTTTGATGTTAGAACTGTATTGCACTTTAAGTATTGTAGTTTCTTGTTTATACTAATCTGGTTTCTCCACAATATAAGATCAGTAATGGACAAACAAAAGGGAATATCCCAAATGTTCCCAAACGTCCTCTAAAGCCCCTCAATTAGCCTGGCCTTCACATTATTTTGGTAAAGCACCGGTCATCAACGAGCCAGGTAGGGTAAAAAATCTTAATGTTATTTATTGTGAATGACTAGACTTGAAACTAAAGCAGTAGTTCCGGATATATCACAAAATCTCTCATAGAGAATACATGGAAAATCTTAAAACTCGCCTAGGTAGCCTCAGATACCTTAAGGCACCATGAAATTTTTAGAGAAAAAAAGCAATATTCTCTATCATAATATCACGGAACGAAAAATTGGATGATATGAGAAATAAGTTTTAATTTTGATGAAACAAAACATTCAATACATGAGATCAATGCTGTGCCTCGATGCTGTGCTATCAAGTGCTTTGCAATGACATACCCCCGTAACTAGTCCTTTTCTTCAACCATTTAGTTACATTAAACAGAAAGAAAAGACACATTAAATTGATAATCATAAAGTTCATTTAATAAATTTTTTATTGCTTTCAAGTTGAAAGTTTCAACTCATCTAAACTGAACACACTGTTTTTTGTAAGTATTTATACTTGCATATTAAACATGCGGCTCAAAAGTGGCTCGTTGGTGTTTGCTGTCGTAAAGTAATCTGTTGAAGTCTTGAAAATCTTACCCTGCTCAATAGAATTTATGAATAGGTAAACATTACAAATATAGACAAAATATTGGATTTTTCACCAAAAAGACCGATTTTTGGCAAAATATCCCTTTCTTTCTGAATCTGATGAAATCTTATATTCCACTAAATGTTTCCTGAATATAACCCTAATATAATACCATGTCGGTGTACATTTAGGTTGATGATACTGGTGTTATACCCTGAATAAACAGTTGAAATTCTCAAAACTTGTTATATGGTTTTGTTTATTCAACGGTAAGTTGTTTATCATATGATTGTGGATTAGACCGCTTTCCAAATGATTAAACTTGAATAGTAGTCCATTTCATTGTTTAAAGTTAATATGAACAGTGCTGCAGCAGGACAAGACAGGACAAGACAGGACAAGACAGGACAAGACCGAACAGTTCATTGCAAACTATTTGCAAATAATTTAAATGAATTGGGAGAAGAAAACCATACGTAAGTCTGATTCTTATAATGTCTGATTATATCCAATTACTGATGACGAAGAAATCAAACCCTAATTAGATAAGGGATGGCCTTAGAAAGTATAGTATGTATACCTCCTTCGA
The DNA here is from genome assembly GCA_034695525.1 of Euzetes globulus. NCBI lineage: Eukaryota > Metazoa > Arthropoda > Arachnida > Sarcoptiformes > Euzetidae > Euzetes > Euzetes globulus. Next base: position 7,295 of record JAQIWP010002126.1, read on the forward strand.
GGTCGACAATTTGCCAAAATACCACTTATAACTCCATGGTATTATATTCGGCGTAATACGGCAATGAATTTGGATATTATTTGCTCCTGCTTGAATATTTTGTTTCAATTTTCTGATAATTGATTCTTTAATTTGTATCAAAAGGTGTTCTTTAATATCCATTGAATTCTTAATAATTCTTTTGTTTAACGAAAAACTCATTTATTCATTTGCCAGGAGTTAAGCTCGGATGAAAAATTGATCAAAGTCTTGATTAATTGATATATTTTTGGGAAAACGTGATTAAAACAAACAAAAAATTCACATTAAATGCATTGTTACGAAACAGGTGTTAATTCATTTTTATTAAAATTAGATTTTTTTCAATTAAATCCAATTTTGGGCACTGAGAGCAAAAATTCAAGTTTTCTTGATCTATTACTTAAGTAGTGATTAATGATATTTTTATACTTTTATATAAATCTGTTTCACATTAATTGAATTTTTTAATGTTTCCTTTATCTGTTTTTTGCTCATTTTTAATGAATTTTATTTGTTTGGTGAAAGGAATCAGAAAACCATCAAGGTTTAAATTCAAATAATTATAATTTGCTTTGAATAATGTTAAATCCTTTTTTTAGAATCGACATTGCTGAGATATTTATTGACAATTTATTTGGTTTTACTGTTTTATGAATTACTGTTTTGCAATTAAATTGTGCCAGGACAAGTTTAATCTTATTTGGATAGCTTAAAATTCAAATTTTGGATCAAAATTTTGTTGTTTGTTGAACAAGAAAAGTGTTTTAGATTTTATTTGTTTGACTCGAAACCAAAAACAACACTTTAGTCAGTGATTAATAACTTGAGTTCTCCGCCTCTTCTATGCACTGATTACATGAAAAATTTATAGTTTTCAGCACAAAAATATCGAATCTTTGAAATAAATCATTAAATATAAGTAATACTATTGAGCCGTTAAGGACTGGGCTGTCGGCCAATCGCTTCAAACATTATTCAACTGCAGATATTTGGCCAAAAAGTTCAGTCCAATAATCATTAGTTAATCAAAAATTCTGTTTGATTTTTGATCTGACAACTAATAAGTGAGTAAATAGTTGTTAATTCAACGCCTTTAACGAAAATTTCCAATTCATTAAATGATGGCTCAGGACTCGTGTAATTACTGGTATCGAAACCTGTGCTTAAATAATTCTCCTCTCTCTTACCCGGAATATAGTTTAAAGGCATTTGATTTACAATTATTATTGATTTCTTATCAGATTCGTTGAAATATTACAAATTAAACGAATTGTTGAACAAACAAATTAATGTTTTTTGCAATAATTTGTCAAATATTTGTATGAAATTACGATTTCCTATGATTACTGAACAAAATATTTGCAGTGATTTTCTGAATTGATTTCCATTTGATTTTCATAAATATTGTTTAATTTATGGCTAAAAATGTCTGAAAAGAATTAATTGCTGTTAATTACATCCTATCATTACATTAAAATTTAATGAATAATAATAATTAATAAATAAAACACAAAACTTACAACTTTTAGTTCAAAGACAAAATTGGATTTTTATTTGGATTTTAATTATAAGTTTAAAAACTTTTAGACTGAACTAAAATAAGTACAAACATTGCATTCGAGTTATATTTCAACACATCTTAACCCGAAATGAGTTATTAGTCATATTTTGCAATTAATTTTAATGAAAAGAATAATTTTCAGATATTTTGTGCCTAATTATACTCGAATTAATGCCTTTGAATATGAATTTCTGATAAAAATCCCAATCAATTCTCGACATTAATATAGTTTGAAAAACAAAATATCTGATAAAATAATAAGATTTCGATTGATTTTCAAAACTCATTGATGAAAAAGAAGAAAAATGCAAAAATAACCACTTTTTGCCCTCAAAGCAATAATTGTTAAGTTTTGAGACACTTTAATAATGCCCTGAAGTTCCCAAAATCTGTTGACTAAAGCAGTGAATAGAATCACGATTTTTACATTACTTTAAGTAATCAGAGGTGAGTTTCCAGAATATGTGAATTTGTGAGGAGTGGCCGATCGGCACAACTAAATCAATGCTCTATCAAAAACCAATTTATTAGTGTTGACATAAATATACAATTATTTTCGATGAAATCATAAGAGTTTACTCAAAAATTCACGAAAGGCTAACAATTTATTTTGAATCCATTTTAGAAAATTCTGATAATTTTCGATAAAATTGGGAAAATTATTGGAAATTTCAGAGAATAAAGACTTAATTTAAATGAATTGCGATTATATTCCAGTAGTTTTATTAAACTTTTGGATACAATTGAGATATTAATTTAGACAAACGATCGAAGCATAAAACGAAATATTTTATTAAAATGCTTATCAAAATACAAATAAATTATGGCTAAAAATCAATGTTATTATAAATATTTCGATCTTAATCTCGAAATGAAAATTACAAGAAAATGATTGATAGGAAGTGAAACAAAATTTATGAGCGATTTAATCGTAAAATCGTTAAATAAATTATATTATATTATATTAACTCATTTTTTCTAACTTTATAACAACTTTATTGAAGTAAACCTTCAGTTGTTCCCAAATAAGTGATCGCTTTTTGTTCAGAAACTTCAGAAATTTATAACAAACGGAGCAGAATATTGGAAGAAAAAGAGCCCAGGGCTAAACCTAAGCCCATAAAACTTACCAAAAAGAAACCGGTGCTTTCTTTGTAGTGGTCTGAGACATACTTCGGGCCGTTGACCATAATATTTATCAACACATAGCCATTAGTGAAACCAAGAAGTGTTATGAAAACAACGTAATAAACTTCACTTTTAAAAAGGACGGGCAAATAGATTCTTGATTCAGGCATTGCATTGCAAAACATTATTAGGGGAATCAAAACTATTCTGGAAATGGCAGACATTAATAGCAAGATTCTTTTATGACTGGGAATCGGACAAAATTTGCCGGCGAACCGACCCATGAGGTCACTGAAGTTGAATAATAAAAAGCATGTGATCGGAATGAAATATGTTGTACTCCATTCAGATTGGCTCTGATGTTGGGGCACAACCAAAACGGTAATGGCTGGGAATACAGACAATGACACCCAGAAGACTAGCATTGAAGAGACCAAATGCGGCCAAATCTGTGCCAAAATTAATTTTTTAGTTCAAGAATTTTGAGTTGAAGTCTAACCGATTGAATAATAGATCGAAAGTAATTTTGTTCATTGCTTTCTGAAAATGAGGTCAATTGTTGTCGAATTTGATGGACTTTCTGTTTGTGATATCTGTAATATTCCTAATAACCGAAGACATTTCAGATCATTTCATTTAAAGCCAATTGACTTACAGTTGATTTTACCGAAGAAAACATAATTAAGCTAATAATTAGAGTTATGTTAGCCATTAGGAAGTAGTAGAAGGCAGTGTCAATCACTTTCCAATGACCTAAAAGTGCTAATAGTTGAGCCAAAGCAGCGAAAAGTCCGGACACCGCCTGTCCACTAACCATTGCGTGCATACATTCCGATGGAAACAAGGATGCGATACCAGAAATACTCGACTGAAGTAATGCGGCAGAAATGCTCAACACTACTATCGACACAATTGTTAGACCGAAAAATAAGTTCTGGTCTGAATTGAAAGCAAATCAGTGATCAATGTTTTAACCAACGTTTGGATGGACTCACGTAAGTCTGTATTGATTTTTACAAATATTGTCATTATTATGAATATAATGACGAGTATTACAAAGGACCAAAAGTTTTTGATCTGATCTCCAATTCTGTTAAAATAAAGTTAAAGTTAAACACGAAATCAGTGGAATTGGGAATCAGTGGACCAACTTATGTCCCAAAAGGGCATTGAAGGTAAGCGTCAATAGGAAGGGTACGTTTGTCGCTATCGATAAATAACTTTCAAAATATTTTTGAAGTGAAGTCAATTGTGAATCAGATGACAATCTGAATGACTTATCCATTGAAGAATAGTTGGTTTGATTAATAAACCGAAACTTATAGTTCCAATACTTTTGGAGATAAATAAGATTATTGTAAATCAATTTATAATTGGTTTGAAATTTACGTCATTGGCTGTTATCATGAAATTCCATGGAATCAGTTGTGATAAACCAATCAAAGCGAAAGTGATCTTAACCATTCCTAACCTAAAATTAGCAAAATTAGACAAATTGATTGACAAATTGTTCTAGTACTTGTCTTCGGGTTCAGATGATTGACTACTATTATCTTCGCTGTTATTATCAGTGATTAATGTCGAGTATTCGTAATCCGATTCTTCGTTAGCCATCTTTTGATTGCAATTAATTTAATGGGTTTGAGATTTTCTTAATGTCTTCTAATTATCCGATGAAATGACTGTTTTTTAATTAATATAACAAAATGTATGACAACAGTGGAAAAAAGTTTAGCACAATTGCAACTTATTTGTTTACATTCTTCTGCATGTCTTTGATATTTATCGTTTCCGACATATCATTGCTCTCAAAGTTTTGTTGAACTTTGAAGTAATCGACTCTAAAGGCAAACATTTGGTGACAATCGCATCAAAACTGATTATTACATAACTTTCCGATTACACAATTCGACCGACAATTCATTCATAAGTTTCCTTCACTCAAATCAAAACATTGCGAGAGAGAGAGAGAGAGAGAGAGAGAGAGAGAGAGAGAGAGAGAGAGAGA
>JAQIWP010002127.1:0-12010 GCA_034695525.1 Euzetes globulus
TGAATTGAAACTTTGAATGATTTGAAAAATTATTTTAAAACTGCTTTTAATTGTTTGAAAAAATATTCAAATTTTTTTCAAACTATTGTTTAAATGGCTAATGAAATGCTTAACTGATAGTAATATTAATAATAATATTCGTAATAAGTTATTACATTCTGTGATACCTCTGTATTCAACAAAAATTTAATTGTTTTTAATAAATCTAATTAATCCTGCAAAAAATATTTATTATCTAATAATCTGGTCTAATTTTAAATTCATATGAAAATCCTTGATATTAATTAGATATTTCTAATAAAAACCTATAATTTTAATTTTAATCGAAATCGTTTTCATATTCAAATTGCATTTAAAAATTTACCAAGGAGTACCAAGAGAATTCAGTATCAAGAGAGGATTTTCATGTTACATTTCTTAACAGTTTTGACTGAAATTTCATTGTTTATTTGAATTATTTATTGACGAATATCACAATTGTTTTTAGAGTTGATAGGTGAAAACAAAAATCTTCGTGAGGAAATTTTTCAAAGAACCAAAAATTTCAAAAATGTCAACCGTTACAAATAGCTACAAAAATGACCACTTTAAAAGAGGGAGAGTCAGCACATTTTTGGGAAATATCGGTAGTTTAGCTTCGGTTTTGCTTGGTAAGTTTTATGTTCACAGGATTTTAAGCATCCAATTCAACAAATTTGTCCTTATTGTATTATTCAATAATTTTCTGTTTTGTTAATTGTCTGAAACTAATGCCAAAATTCTCTGATCTCGAATAAACTTTCTCTTCTAATTTTGAATCCTTGCACATCTCTGATATGAGTTAATCAGTTGTTAGAATCCATGATTAGTCGTAAAATTAGTTGTAATATTCTATTAAATAATTTATTGAATTTTCATCAAAAAAAAACATCGTTTGATATAAAATGTAATTTTTCACATAATTTTCATTAAAATAATGGATTGACTCAACAAAGAATTATAAAAGAATTGTATTTATCGCACAATATAAGGACACTTTGGTTTTTATGGCAATATATGCTACAAGAATCTGTCCGACGCTCAGAATATCAGTTCAGTAATCGGATGTCTTCACTGGAAATTTATTTGATTTGATTGTTTCGTTTGATAGTTCATCTGATTCTTTGCCAAATATAAAAATCAGACAACTGTTGGAAAATCGTTTCCGTCGTTATCCATAATAACCCACTAAAGAAAAGGTCAAAGAATTTGTTTAGGATTTGAATGAAACATTTGAAAAGCATTTTGCAAAAGAATAACTCAACTGTTGTCGTGTCGTTCTTGGCGTTCATCGACGACATTATCGGTGTATTACTAGTTACGACACTAATACTGTCCTCATCTTCTGATGTCTGGTCAGATCTACTGAGCGATAGTGATCCGAGTCGTTCTACTTTAGCGCTGAGCAGAACGTGAGGGGAATGGGATTGACGTCTGTAGTCAATGTCTCCGATGTTATTCATAGTAATTATGTTCTTTCGCTGATATTCCAAATGATTATCGTTTGGAAGTATTATTTCCGCATAAGTCAAACGGTTATTAGTCTTCATATCATTCAATGAAAGGCACGAAAACAGATAACGAGAACAGAAATAGACAAACAATTAATCAAAAGAATAGCATTTAATGAGAGATAACTTAATTTGTCGTTCAATTGTTCATTCATTTCGCATACATTTATGGTGTGGTTGTGTTTTATGTTACATAAGAGGCGTAACGGGTCTGTTGTGTTGGTTAACGTCGATGTCGACGGACTGGGCGATGACATATCTGGACCGGTATCGATGCCTATGCTCTGGTATGAATTTGGGTCATACTTGTCGTGGAAAGAGTCGGGCGGAGGAACGATAAGTGATGATGTCTTGTCGCTAATAAAACACGTTGTCTTCATTTTGCTATCACTTATGCTGTTCTCTATTTAGAAGTGAAAAAGACATTTGTTTTTATGAATCATTAGATAATCAAATTTATTGTCTCATTAGTTGTCAGTCACAGACAAAAAACAATAATTGTATTCATAATTACCTTTTGTAGTGATTATCATATCTGATAGTATTATATCGGGACAGTTGTCTTCCATTGTATACAGTTTACGGTTCAGTGTCTTCGACGACGACTTACTGCTGGCGGAAAAAATTTCGGGAATTTTTCTCTAATTATAAAATTTCGTTTGAAATTCTCACAGAAAACAAATACAAATCAAAAGTTTAATCAAAAACTTTATTTACAAAACTCTAATCGAAATAAAATACACATTAAATGAAAAGTAAATGAAAAATAATTGGAATAATGTTAGTTTAAACATGCATTAGAACATCCATGATCATTTTTCAAGAGTATCTTTGCTTACTTATCATTTGAGCGATTGATGGAATTGATGGCAATCTTTTCTGCATCTGTTTTTGGGCACAGAATGAGAAAGAGTTTGAGTAAACAAAAGATACAAAAGATTGCAATTAAATAATCAATACTTCTGTTCACATCGTTTTCGGATTTGAATTTCATTATCATTATTATAATGATTGCTAACAGTATTAAGGCCCCAACGATACCCATCAATAGAGCTAACAGAGGACTGATTACAATCGGCTCCAAGTCATCTGAAAAGGCAATCAAATGTAAAGTCAATTAGTGAAGGAAATGTGAAACAAATGTAAAAAAGGTTTATAATGAACTGAAAAAAAACAATAAGAAATTAATGGCATTCCTTAACATTTGAATTGTGACTCAAATAACTTATTTGATAGACTAAAACGAGTGCGCAAATTGTAAGCAATATCTGAGAAATTTATTCATCTCTTGAGATGAAGTGCGAAAATTTATGACAATTATTATGATTTATTGTCTCGAAAGATGAATATTTAGTCTGTGCTTATGTGACACCGAAACCGCTTTCTTTGTTTTCTTGTTTCTGATTTACATATCTTTCTCTCCTTTTTTTGTCTAATGAAATACCATTGAATCAATTTACGAAAGTCTTGTTTAAGAAACAAATTCTTTCTCTCTTCAAACAAATGATTGATTTCAATACTGGTCTGAAGGGAATTGTCTGAATGGGAATGACTTCAGAAAGTCTCGACGGCTCTAAAAAATCGATTTCTCAGTTATCGACTGATATTTAAAAACCTTTAAAACTTTTCACTTATTATTCAGACATGAAATTTGCACAAAAAACAAAACAAAAACAACAAAAAAAGCTTTTTCAAGATTTTTAAATTAGTTTTCGAAAATCTAATGAGAAAACAAATATATTTTAAGTAAATTCATATCAAATGACAATTTTATCTCACAATCGACGAAATCAGAGCGAAAGACCGAATTTCTGAGTCAACAGCTTTAATGGAGTTCTGGTGATTAATACCTTGTTTCCAATGGGCTGCCAGTAGAGTACTGCCAGACATAGCAATACTGCGACTCTTGCCTTTGGTATTAGTCGAATACAAAACCAAACGGAAAGCATTACCGGCAGGTAAGCCGTGAGCGATGAAAAACGGATATTCAGTTGAACTCATATTAGCGTAAATACGATTTGGATTAGCGCTGAATACTTCTAAATAAAATATTTGATCCAAACCACCCGAATAGCCGGGAAGGCACTCAACAGTCAGTGAGTGAGCAGTTATGTTAGTCACCGAGCAGTTGTCTGGCGGATCAGGTGGTCCTAAGACACACAAACCTTATTAAGAAGTGACTGAAATATTTATTTTGAATGAAATCAATACCAGCTTCAATAACGAAGAAGACACAGGGCTCTTTTTGTTTGCCGGCACTGTTCTGTGCCCAACAGTAGAGTCTGCCGTAATCTAAGTCCACTCGCGGTGTATAAGTGGCCACACTTTTCCTGCCTTCACTGACAAATGAAATGACGTCGAGATTGTCTTCGGCGCTGTTATTAAAGGCCCAGTGAAAGGCCACTTCATTTGGGTCGGCGTCCACTTCGCACTCGATCTTAGCCTCTTCGTGTTTGGCCAAACCATAGTGCACTTTTTGAACAGACTTACAAATCGGAGGGTCTGACCATCGGATCAATAAATGTGGGATCAATGAGAGCGATAACAGAATTAAATTCAATGATTGGCACAAAACTTATATAAATTGTGGAAATCACTGAACATTAAAGAGAAGGAAAGTGAATAAAATGTCTAAAAATTAAGTTAAGACTTACTGCAAGCTCTTTCTGAACGCTATCTTAGCACTATCTTAAGAAGCAATACATTTGAAAAGACATTTATTGTGACTTAAATAAGTCGATAAACATTTTTTCGATTTTCTGTCCACTCCTGACGTTTAGTCGAAATTGATTTTGTCTCCAAATCTATTTTTATGTTTATCTTTCGTGTCTTTCAGACTATGTCTGAGAATTAGTTGATTTTCTTATAAAATCTCTTTAATGATTTACTGGTAATAATTGACTTACACTGGACTTTGAGATTAACGACTTCGCTTTCGCCCCGGCCTTCAGTGTTGATGGCAAAGCACTGATACTTTCCTCGGTGTACTTTAGCCCCGATGTTTCTAATTAGTAGCGAATTATTCCTCACTTGGATTCCAGTGTTTGACACAGAATTTAGTGGCTGTTCGTTGTATAGCCAACCGATTTGTGTGACCGGAGGGTTGGCCTGAAACACAAGTGTTGACATCGATTATAATCAGAAGACTTATTCGTCTCAACTCTTATCAGATACAAACACTATATTTAATGAGTATTTAATGTCTGAGTTCTGAAACACGACTCACTTGAATATTGCACTCGAAGTAGACATCACTGCCTTCGAGGATTTCCTGGTGCTGGATACTGGCCCCCAATATGAGAGACAGTAGCGGTGCGTCTGTTCCATAATATTCCACAAAAATCATCAGTTAATTTATTTAAATCTAGGATTAGAAGTTGTTAATTGAACTAGAACTAATATAAATTGAGAGCTACTAGTATTTATGCTTAAATTTTATAAGAAATTTAATAAAAAAAGAAGTTTGAAAAGTGCAAAAAAAATCTGGTAATTAGTCTCAAGCACAGTTGAGTGCATTGGTTCAGGTGTTAAAGTGAAGTCTAATTCATTCGCTCGAAAAACCTTTTCTCCAAAAGTCATTAATTTCTTAAATAGATTTTTTTGAGAAATTGAAATACAATTGATTTTCATACACAACACATTTAGAGTCCAATAGTCTTCGAGTTGGAAGTCCGGAAATTGTGGATTAGTTGCAGAACAGGACAATGTTTTTCCATTGTCTTCTACTGAAGGCACGAATGTAAGAAAATTAGTGGTGACTGAGCCATCATCCGAAGTACTTTCGCCGCTGTGCTCCATCTGAGTACTTCCTTTCCTCCATTGGATCTTTGCTGGGGGTCGTGACCCACTTGATTGGCAGACCAGTTCAACCCTTTCCCCGGCAGACATGTTATGCATTGGAGTAATAATTCGCACTTCTTTTGGCTTCACTGCAATTGTAATAAAACCGTATATAAAAAGATACAAAAAATAACTGTTATTTTGGTTAAACTTCTTATCGATAATCGATTAAAAGCTATGGAATGAGAAAAATCTGATGACTCAGACATCTAATTAGTAGAGACCCAGAATTAAAGGCACTTACGGTTCAGATCAATGGCAATGGTTTGCGATGCAGGCACTGTTAGGTTAGTATTAGACGCCTGACAGGTCAATACCATCATCAGGTCGTCCCTCGACAGTTTTGGCAGTTGTATCACATTTCGAATCAGGCCTTTAGGTGTTGCGATGTAACTCTCGTCTACTAATACCGATCCTCTCCACCACTTGACTTGTGGGGTCGGATTGCCTGTCAATCGATTCAATGTGATTACATGGAAACCAATGTCACAGAATGTCTGTTACCTCCTTCTGAATCACAGGTCAAATTGACATTAGAGTCCTCATTGAAAGGACCGGCGATGTCACTGATCCGATTGCCGGCGTCGTCGTAAATGGCTACTTTTGATACAGGCACTAAGAACCAGATCAATTAATTATCTCGTACATAACCAAGTTAGTCATTTCTGACAAATTATCATAGATAACTAAACTGCTCTAAATGAAGGCAAGCATGCAACTTGCATGTTTAATCAAAATTTGATTTCAAACATATATGACATTAATGATTGATAAAAGAACTCTTTGTGAAACCCCTTTTGTTGTGTTATATTCTGTGCAAATATTAGGCAGAGCTCTATTAAACTCCGATAATATCTTTTTCATTCATCAAAAGTTTTTGAAAGGATTCGCTTTTTTCTCATTCATTGGCTGTCAATATATGTGAACATAATTTGCATTCATATATGTATTCGAAACACAATTTTTCATTTGCTATCACTTCAAACCATTTATTGCTTTCACTCAAAGATTATTTGATTTATGTATTGACTACTTTATTAGCAGACATTATTGGCCAGAAGACTGATGGGCACTGTATTTCAAAACCATTTTCGAAGGCACAGACCCCACGCCTGGAAACATCCCATTAGTCCCATATCAGCCATAATTAGGCCATTTTTCCTTTATTTTAATCGGTATAATAGTCGCTATCAAACAGACTATTATAATATTTACGACTGGATTTTCATTTAGACTAATGGTTCAAAGTTATTAAGATATTATTTTGATAATTATTGGCTAGATTACAGCTTTAAACTCATCAATTCACAAATTGCATTGAAACATCTGGCAAAAATTCTACTTTAAATAATTGAAAATTTAAAATAAATTACCTATAACATTGAGCTTGAGAATTCTGTTGACAGTCCGGGCCCTACGGAAGTCGACCCGACATCTGTATTCGCCGCCGTCGTTGGCTTTGATGGGATTGATGCGCATATAAGCCATCGGATAAGTAATATTAAACACTCCTCTATTTCCCAGAATCTCTGCCGCAGAGAAGTGTTTGGCATTATCTAAATGTGTGGTCCGGGCGTCCACTGAATAAATTGGATTTGCAGTGTCGTCCCTATACCAGAGCACCAGAGAAACGCCATCATCATAAGTCGGTGGCGTCACGTTGCATGGAAGAGCTATTACGCCGCCGACAACAGCACTATATGCTGGATAATCTGCAAAACCAGTCATATTTTATCATTTGGTTAACCGTTTAGTGAATTTCCAGCGCTCTTTCAGTAGTGTTGGCATTGAATTGTCTTAAATTGTTTATCGTGTTTCCAATTCTTAATAGTTTTTTTTGGTAATTGTCTTAAAAAGAGACAGTTTTAACTAAAATAGATGTTTGAGACACAAATCAAAACATTCCTAATCTTTTCTATTATTGTCTCTATTCTGCAGAGAAAACTAAATTAAGTCTAACGTGAAGGAGAAATATTTGATGGATCATTTGTTTTAATGTTGAGACTGCAAGTCACGCATGATAACTATTGTTTGAGTATTTTGTTCAAACTTAAAAAAAAGATAAAACTTTTTCAATGATCGTCTGAATTATTCAATAGAATTGAGCATAGCTTTTAAAGTTAGCTAGACATTTATTATTAATATTTTTCTCCAAATATAGTGTTTTGATTCGTAATCTTCTTTGGATTTTCACCAAAAAAAGTTTTGATTTTTAACGAAAATATATTAAAGGAATCAATGATTTAAATGACAGAAATACAGTGCAAACCAACTGAATGTCATGTTTTGCACGCAATCAGAGATTGTTTGACACTCAATTTAATGCTGTATTTTGATATTGAAGGTTACAAACATATAAATTATGGATACCTGAGCGAGATTTGTGAATGTTTACTGTTCGCAATTTGATCCCGGGTACACCTGTGACAGATAGATGATTTTTTATTTATCATACAAAAAAGACTTTTAGCATCATTGCAGTGGATTTCGAATAGCACTCATATTTCAGATTACAGCCAAGATTTTCGTTATTGAGACTTGATCATTTTCGTATGATTTTGCTTTAGTAGAATTGGCCAAAAAATTTGCACCGAGTAAAACCTATTTTTTAGAAAAGGTTTGATATTCCTAAAGGATTTGATTTATGATTTGTAAAACAAATTGAGTGAATCAATGAATATATTGAATGAATGAAGAAAATAATATAAATAGAAAGCGAATGATTTGAAATTCATTTATCATTGAAAGGCAAAAGTTCTTCCATAAGATTGAACTTTCTTTTTTGAGTCGTTTCCAAGAAGTTTATCAATGAATGTGTTTTGTTATCAGTTCTGTTGAATATTTGATGAATATTTGTATGGAAAGATCGATATCTATTCTCACTTATTATTCATTTAGAGATAACCTGGAAGTGAAGTACTCGAGAATCCAATCCAATAGTTCTCATATTCCTTTCTTTATTGATATAAGAGCTTAATATGTTGTCCAGAAGTCCCCAAAAACATTATCTAAAACTTCGGGTCAGCACTCGAACAGTAATTATAGGAAGAAAAAAAGTGAGTCAAGTATTGCATAGGAAAACACAATCCAAGTGTCGACGAGTGTCAGACATCAGTACAACTAATGATTGATTTACTCGTTTTTCACACGAAATGTTTGGATTAGTGGAAGAAAAAATGGCCACTAAACTAAAATAGTGGTCAACACATAAATTGATTTCCAGTTTTTTTAGCCATCGATTCCTATCAAAGTTCGGTTGAGTTGTGCGATGATTTCCCTATCAAACAGACAAACGACCAATAATTGCATACTTTTTTGGTCGACGAAAGAATTTTTGCTTAATATTAATAAATCACTGAATTCTTGACAAAACCAAAGCACCAAAAAATAAAACATCAATTCCTCGACAAACTTCTCAATTGAATGTAAAATTTTAATGAAGTGTTCATTTATTTTCAATAGAGTAGATATCATTTGACTGATTCCACAGAGAAGCCAATTATTGTACTAATGACAAACAGTAATACCCGGCTCTTTATATCAACCGGAAAACGGGTCGTAAAAAGTCTAGCGCTAAATGTAGTGACAATTTTTATGAAAAATGTTTAGTTTTTATGGCGATAGCGATAAATGTCTTTCGACTAAATGTCTACACATTTAATGAGAGCCAAAAAATAAGAAGGAATAGCAGTCCCAGAGCGGGCGCACAGACTGTCTGTGAAGTTTACCGAAAATTATGTTTGGCTTCTGTTCGTCGATAGAAATATTCTGAACATAAAAAAGTTTTTCCTCTCTTATATGAGCTCAAATGTCTTTCAGTCATTTTTGTTTTGATTCTATGAAGTGCCGTCATTTCAGAAAATCGAAGCACAAAATATAAAATATAGTTGAAAGACGTTATTGAAAATTCTGGATTCATTAGTGCCAGGATAATTCAATTATGAATAAATCAATTTATTCAAAATGTTTGGCCAAATCTATTCCTTATTTGTTCTAATATTTCAATTTCAGGCGAATTTCTGTTTCATAATTTCGGTATTGATTTATTTGACTCAACACTATTACAGACAAATCTGAACCATTCTTAGCCAATACCAGAAAAACATCAGTTGAATAGTCTCTCAAATTCATACTTTTGTTCGCATAAAAGGAAAGAATGAAAAAATTGATAGAAAAATCAATTCTTTTGAATTATAAATGCAAAGAATAAGAATATATTTTTTTTTAAAGAATAATATTTTTTGAGTCGTTTTCGCAATGAATTTCGTGATAAGGATTTACATAAATGTAAATAAAATATTATCGAAGAATACAATGAAAATAACCCAAAGAATTGATTTCCTAACTAATAGAAAAATTACCAAAAATGACAAGAATTTGAACTTAAACTTTAAATTATAGAAAATATTCTAATCTTCACAAAAGAAAACATTGCCAACAAAAAAGAGATGATAATATCGATTCCTGAGAACAAAATATTTTATTAACTTAAATAATGGAAATATAGCCCAAAAATCTAAACAGTTTTTTGACTTCAAAAGGAAAACATTCTTCCAAATGCATTGAAGACTACTTTTTTGTTATTAGAAAATTTTTCTTTCCTATCAAAACATGTCTCACATTTTAATAATGTTTTGGAGCGCTTTCTTTATATCAAAAAGAACTGAAGTTATTACGAAACGAAAGGATATATTCTTTCTTTTCTCTTTAAATAAATGAATTCTCATTTTCACAGAGAATTTAATATCGCATTCAAAATATTTGAACAAATAAAATTATTCTATTGAAATTATCAAGATAATTTGAATGATTTTTTTCACTGGAAATGATCTCAGGTCATGAAAGAAGATAAACAAGAGTAAAAATAAAATGTTTCATTCTATTATTCTGCTTGGACAATAAAAATAATCAGAAAGGTTAATCTTACTGATTCGCTCATAAATATTCCTGGATTGTATTCAAAATCAACCTAGAAAGGTTTATTCTTGTTCAAAGAAACGGAAAATCTCTGTATTTCAATACAATAAGATTCTTATAAATGAAAAACATCTTTTGTCGCCAAATTCGGATACTTTTAATAATTGAATGGAAATAATAAATAATTTAAATTTCTATTAAATTTTATTCACACAGAAGGAGAGGTCAGTCAATGGGAACAAAGTCAAACTTAAGAAAGAGTTTGTCTATTCAATAGATTTTTTTTTGTGAAAACCCTATTGAAGGTATTTTAATATTTGAAATGAAATCCGAATGTAATTCAAAGTTATGTCAAAACTATATGAAAAGTGAAGGCATTCATTGCCTGATTCTTCTAATACTCAGGAGATTCTCATAAAGAATGATAAGAAATGAGAAGAAAATCACATCAACTCTGAATGAATTCAAAATACATGGGATTTGATTTTTCAGCAAAAAAAATATCTTTAATTTATTTTCTTGGGAATTGAGGCTAAAATTTCTAGTCCTATGAAATGTTTTTTCCATTAATTTGCAAAAACTGTGAAATAAATGATTAAAATTTACATAAATTCGCAATTAATATAATAAATAGTTTTCTTCAGTTTTCGAATAAATGAAAAATTGTCTGATTTTTCCATTAACGCATACTTTTGACTATAAATAAAAGAAAAGCTTTTCTCTAATTAAATGTTTACAGGAATTCAATCATTTGGTTAAAGTTTGGCTGAATTTTTAGCGACATTTCATTACTTTCATAAAATGTAATTAGTTTGAAGCGTAGATCAACTTTTTGAGGCTGTTTTAGTGACTTTTGCAAGTCTTGACTGAGAATTATAGTCTTGTAATTAAATGAATAGAAAAAGAAAGGAAAAAGCGTTGAACTGAATGAACAAATGAAAGATAAACAGAGATATAAAGAGTGGTAATACAACAGAAATGAACAGAATTGGAGAAATTCTTTTCAGATTAATTAGAGTGAAATAATTTGATTGAATTTCGGCAAATATTTTTGCTCTTTTCTCTGTCGTCACAATATTTTAGGCGAAAAATGCTAACGAAATAAAGAAATATAAATAAAAAGGCATTTGAACCAAAAATTAATTACTGAAGTCAGACTTTAACACAAACTTCTGGTAATTAATTGAATAACTCATTAATTAAAATCAGGGGATTCTTCGCAAATCACTTCCAAGAAAACAAAAATAAAAAATTAGTTGTTTTGTGACATTCATTTGTGCCGAACGACTGAAACGATTGAATTGAGTTTCCCTATTAGAAGGAACTAAAATTTTAATGAGTCCTGGATTATTGAAAAGGATCAAGTGATATATTCTGGACAAAATCAAGATTCAGCCAAAGTCCTGACAAGCGTTTTCCTGACAACTATTTAGTTTGTTGGTCAAGAATCTAAGCTTGGAATTTGGATAAGAGTGAATTAGATTAAAAAGGCCACCGTGACTGAATTCTAGATATTAGGTCTGTCTCATCAATTCATATAATGTTGAAAATTATAGCCAACAATAGAGTATAAATTTGTTTTCCCAAATATCTGTATGCGATATATGGAAGCCATTTAATTAAGTGATAGTGCACTGAATGAAGTGAACGCTCACATAATTCATGCCTTCGGTTTATGTTTATGCGATTTGGGTTACTCTCACCCTGATTAAAGTCAGTCATAT
>JAQIWP010002128.1:0-12000 GCA_034695525.1 Euzetes globulus
CCCTCTCTCTCCCCCTCTCCAACTCTCTCTCTCCCTCTCTCTCCCTCTCTCTCTCTCCCTCTTTCTCTCACTCGCTCGCTCGCTCTCTCCCTCCCTCACACACACAAATTCTTTCTCAATATTACTTAAACTTCAAACTTTTTTCGAATTTTCAAACTTTTATTAAAATAGATTAAATAAAACTAGATCAACTGATTTTAGAATCAGTACAAAAATCTGATACAATAAATTTTAAGTAAAAGTGTAGATCATCATGATTGAGATGTGCAAATGCAGGATAAGTTTTGCTTTTAATTTAAATTAAGTAAAAGTCTTCATTTTTAAGCTTGTTTATTTAAAATTTGGAAATTGAATCTATTGTTCATCATATAGAATTATGATCAGGTGTTAGTTTTTGATGACATAGTGGAATTTTGAATCAATCATTTGCATTAATTTAATGTTATCTTGGTCATAGATTTTTATTGCCAAAGCCTCGAGGGTAAAGAAAAAAAGTATCTTTAGTTTGTCTTCATTTCTTGCCTTAACTTTACATGTCATACAAATGATGCGTTTTAGTAGTTATGCAAAAGCGGTTATTCAATGCAGACAATAATATTATTACATTTAGTCGATCCATGAAATTATGTTCAGGGCTTAAATTAGTTTCATTGAAATCAAAACTAATGGTAAGAATATGCGAAATGGGATTCAAAACTTTTACCTCCATTTGTGGTTCTTTTTTATATACTATTGAATAAAGTATTAGATATTTTATAGTGTAGTATAACATAAGGTCTGAATGTCATTAATGGTATTAAATTCAGATATTGGCGATGCAACAGAGGCGGGGAAGGAATGAGGTGCGCCAACACTAACAACACTATAGTCGGATGCACAGTCTGCAGATCTAAGTTTATTAATAGCCACGTGTCTCACGTTATTTACAATGAAATTCTTTCTAATAATCAATACTTTTCTTGCTTTTCAACCTTTCATTCATTAATTTTTATATTCTCCAAAACAACATAAAGAAGAGGAATAGTTAAGAGATGTCCTGTTCTTATTCGCAGATGTATGACTGACAGGCGTTGATAACAGTGTCAGATCAAATAGACATTGAGTCGGAGGGTGGCCCGCCCGGCACTGGTGGCACTGGTGGCCAGGATATGAATGCTGAGAGCATTCACACAAAATAACTGAATCGATGGTTAAGCCTATAAAAGGGTCAGATATAAGCATTCAAACTGTTTTTTGACGAAATTCTCTTTTGTCCGACAATTGGTTTCAACTTTTCTATTCAAAGGATAATCTTTGGGACCGTTGATAATCCTGTTCTCAACTTTTTTCAGATTAAATTCAGCTCAACCTTTCATTTCTGATATTTTCGTCCTTTTTTCCAATCGATTTTTCATCCGAATAATGGCAAATATCTTTTACCCACGAAATCACTTCAGAAAATCGAGGAATTAATTGAAAACTACTTTAAATTTGATTTATCGGCAAATAAATCCGATTTGTACTTATTGTTCAGATGGGATTTTAACGGAATTGAATAATAACTATTTGACCAGGTCAATAAATTTTGTCAATATTTTGTAACAAAAGTCTGTTTATAAACTTAAGCCATTTGATAACTGAAATTTCGTATTTAGAATCAAGTCAAAACACTTTAATCATATAAAATACAAGCAAGTTATATAATAAAAGAAAATACAAAACGTTAAGTTTGTTATTTAATTATTGACTTCAAGTCAGTGGTGTGTAAAGCGTTCGGTCTTAAACATTAAAAAGGAGCTGGACTAAATATTTTAGCAGCCGGCAAATTCTATTGAGCTGAATTTTTGAAAACTACCATATTTTAGTACATGAGCAAAATTTTTCATCACTCCATGATGTGGAAGATGCGAAGAAACAAAACCAGTTGGGAATAACCCTGTTCTCTATCTTAAATATATATATATTGTATAAGTTAACGAATACAATAATTAAATAATTTAAATATAACTAATTTCTTTAAATTTTATTCGGATGTAATCTTTAAATATATGCATAAACTGATTAATTGAATACTAAATAAAAATGTAATTAAAAATAATTTCGAAATTATTGACTGAACTTAAGTTTAATTTTAAATTGTTATAAATTAAAACGAAAATTGTATACATTGTACACTTTGTAAACATTTACTACAACAAAGGATTGTTAACTATTTTTTGACAAAAATGATCTGGCCTTATTTGTGGTTTTCTATTTCACTTATTTTTCATTTTTTCTAAATTTGAATCCTTTTTCCTTTTATTATTTTCAATGAATACTAGATATAGTTACCAACGAATGGACAGTTGACGTGTAGGTGGTTTTGAGGTGGTTTCCTACATATTGTAACTCCTGATCAACAAAACAGTTTTCAATCAAATACTTACAGTTAGACGACGACGGGTTGAAGGGTTGCACGGATTCTTTGAGTAAAGATCTGGTGTTTGTGGAGACAGCGATGCCTTTATGTACTTTGAAGACCACAATAACATATGTCAAGTCTGTATCACAATTTCAGTTATGTTTTCATATTTGACCCAAATATGTTATTTTTTGTGGTTGACCGATAACTTGTCCAAATTGGCCATATGGCTGTACAATTCACTACCTGTCCTATACTAGACGGCCAGCATAAACAATGTGGTCCACCAGCCCTTCCAAACCTATACAAACCTGAATTATCACAAAAAACTTGTTGAATGCTTTTTTACAATTGACTGAATAGCGTTATATTTGACGTATATTTAAAGCCATTACTTCTGTTTTGGAGCCAAACAAACTATTTTTCAAACTCTCACAAGTTTTCCGTTTTAATCGCTTCAACTATTTTTCATATTTATTAAAAATAGCCAAAAGAACGACAATACTTTCAAATTGAAAACATAGCCTTATCCTCTGGAAGATGATTTCCATCTTAGTCTCACTATGACCAAGAAGAGTTAAATGAATTGAAGTGTTTTGACTGCCTTATTGATTACTTTTTCATAACATATATGGCTTTGTTGAATTTACAATTGATCCTGTTCTGTCCAAAACCATTAATATTGTTGTGCTAAAGATAGCCTAATAAGACAATTGATCGCAAAATTATAATGAAGTTTGAAAGCGTTGATCCGCTCTATTGATTCTTTTCTCTATTGGCTATATATTATGCGATTTATTTGACTCTCAAACAACACCCTGTTATTAGTTGTTTCCTAATAGACATCCGTATTTCTACTCTCTTTTCTTTCAGTTCACAACAACTTTCAAATTAAAATTATAGGAAAGTCCGTTAAAGACTTAACTTTCGAAGTAATAACCCGTATATTCATTGATTAGTTAAAAAATAATGTTTTTATTGAACACATTGTGATTCGTTTCCAAAAGTTTTTAAATAATTTAAAATAAATACTCAGTGAGAAAGTTGTGGAGACGTGTATTTGAAGGCAAAAGTGCCCAACAGTTGGTCCCTCTCATTGAATAACAGTCGTGAAGAAAAAGAAAGAGAGAAAGCAGAGAGTCTTACAATGCATTTACCGCTATGTCTAAAGTACTATCCGTTTCCCGTGAGTCTGAGTCAGGGGTGCTTTTTTACATAACGGCATCGTTACAACTGCACAGACTTTCCACTAAAATATCCATCCTTTCGAGCGGATCGCAAAACATTGTTGTCTATCAGTTTTCCTGTCTATCACTCTGAATACCGTTCCCGACCCTGACCCCAGCATTAAACGATTTGCTAAATTTGGTCAATCTTTTAAAAGTGAAAGTCTAGAGGCCATCCCTTACGTAAATAAAATGTGAGTCATAACGCGTGCACTCATTTAAATACGAGCGCCTTATGCCTCGCATCGACTTTTTTATTCATTGAATAGCAATTCTTGTCGACAACCCGACACACATTGCAATACTTCTACAATGCAAATCTTAATCGACGGTTGAGACAGTACTGACCCTCTCTGACCCAGTCACATCCTCTCTTAACATTGAATGCCTTATTATGTAAAGTCTAATAGATTTTGCCCTCAAATATTACAGCAACAGTTGCTATTGTCTTTCAGAGAGTGGTAATATGGATTTCATGTGGTTCTCATCATTTTAAAAACGTTACAACTTTAGAATAGTTTCTATCAGTTTTATATTTATGTTCAGTTTTTAATTTCAAATTCAGAAAAACCAAGTTTAAGGTTAAAATCAAATAATTTTTCAGTCACTTTATAATAAAATAGATGTTTTGATATATTCTGCGCACATTTATTATCACTAAAAAGTGGTTTTTCAAAGATGTAAATCAGAAGAGAGTGTAAGAAAGTGAAACGACTTATCGATGACTTCAATGTAATTATTTGTGAAAATAAAAAATAAAAAATCTGAGACTATCGGCAAATATTAAATTTGCTGGTATACCGGTTTTCAAGCAAAAAAATCGACATCCGGTAAGAATATGTGTATAGAATTACTGATCAGAACAGGTATTCCTTATAATTGCCCGGGGCTTCTTGATATGTAATAACTTATAACATGAAATATTGTCGATTCAGAACATTATTTAATAATAATTTTGAAATATTTCCAAAGATTACTCATTAAATTGATGCAACAAAAAGAATAATAATAATAATAATAATGGATCTCAAATAAACATTTATAATCTGTTACGATTATTCTGTGATTTGGACACAAGACTATAGTAATTATAAATTTTGGTCACGTGCTCATCAAAACACCGACAACTTTTTCAGTTGATTAGAAAATGGTCTGAAAATGAAGAAAAGCATCTGATGTTTAATAAATTAACTTTTTATGTGAAGGACTCGAAGAATATTTTGAACAGAATTTCGATTTGAGAAGAAATTAAAATAACGTGATGTGAGAACGACAACAAGTAAACGCATCGCAGCATTGCATGAGTTTCTCTAAATTGCTTCAAAATACAATCTATTAATTGTTTTTTATTCAGTTGTAGTAGTGGCCGATGTGTGGGAGGATTTTATTCGTGAGCACCGAATTGCTTTCGGATTAGACCTTAAGACCACTTCCGCTGAATTTACGCATTTCGTGACAAACATTAGCGCTTTTATCTAATATTTTTCTTTCGTTTCATTCAGAAAATTCTTGTTTTACGTTCGAAGACTTATCTTGACTTTGAAATGAATTTTTGTTTTTATACCTCAATAAGAGGAGTACTTCAACTCTGGAAAAAAATCTACCGAAAAATAATTACATTAGAAATGTTTTGAGTCAATTTTGATAAGAAAATTATAATAGTTTAAAATAAATTTATAGAAAAAATATATGAATCAAAAGCTGAATGAAAAATAAATTAAGAATTCACTATCGATTCAATATTAAGTCAATTTCAAAGTCAATGTTTTCCAATTGATTGCAAAGAAGAAAATAGTAAAATATATTATACGCCAATTGCACTGCTTTTATGAAGAATTGCTTCGGGCTATGAAAGTGAGACAAAGTTGGACTGGAATGGTATGCGCGTGCTGTCGATGCAGCACAGGTGAGATGCTTCAGGTGCTATCGAACAGCTATGAGACGGTTGTAACGTACAGACCATACAAACAGGTACTAAAGCGCATATTTCTACTATACGTATATGTCGTTTATTAACTTTCAAATGCATTCATTTTCCCGTCCATTCACTTGATTAAAGTTAGGCTCACTTTCGGAGTAGACTTTTTGGGAGAAACAAAATTAAGCGAAAAGTAGTAATTAACACAAACGCCATCGAATTCCTTTCAAACCTACTTTTTATTAAACAACAAAATTATGTTAAGAAAACTATTTTCTTTCCTTTTTGTTTCTCTAACGATATATTATTTTTCTTCGCCGCCCTTTATATGCCTCTGAAGTTCAAAGTTGTAAATAAAGAGCGTCTTATTGTGTGTATAATGTTTCACAACAAAATACAATCAACTAATCAATAGTTTAATCTTTTTTTTTTCGTTAATGGCATGTATTCAAAAAACGAATCACCTTTTTAAATCTTTAATCAAAACTTTTCGAATCATATAGAATGGCTGTTTAGTTATTGTAGCTCTGGTCAACCGCAATAACATCAGCCAAAAGTGGCGTCTCTTCGTTTCCAGACCAACTGTAAAGCACAGACAATAATTATAAGCTTTGGTTGTACTCGTTTATCATCTTTTCTCAAAAAACTATATTATTATAAGAAAAATACC
Source organism: Euzetes globulus (assembly GCA_034695525.1). Taxonomy (NCBI): domain Eukaryota; kingdom Metazoa; phylum Arthropoda; class Arachnida; order Sarcoptiformes; family Euzetidae; genus Euzetes; species Euzetes globulus. The sequence goes on from JAQIWP010002128.1 coordinate 6,195, forward strand.
AAGAAAACAAAAAAGGTAATACTAAATGCACCAGAAAAGATGATACAAAAAATATTCATTACTTAAAATATGTTTAAAATATTCTCGAATCCAATCATATATTCATAAAACGCGAAAGAATTTTTGCAGTAGAAATGAAATTGGAAAACATTACCACCAATAGCAGTGTTTAGCCTTGATAAGCTGAGCTCTGAGTTCAATTAATTGTAAAATCCATATTCAAATTGATTTTTCAAAAATTTTATACAAATTATTCATAAATCCTTAGAGACGACAAATTAAATCAGGAATTCCAAACAAATTTAATGACTCGACGGACAAATTTGAATCAATAGAAGTCAGTCTCGACTTTTTTGCCATTAAAAGACATTCATCTAACCTAAAGGATCCAATTCTTTACTTTTTAACGCTCGTAAATTATTAGAGAAATTAGTTTCGATGTAATTTACGGGAAATAGAATTCATATTTTCTTTATTATTCTCTCAATTATTTATTGTCAGTTATATAATCAAAAATTTCTTAATTAAATCGAAATAGCTTTATAGGAGAACCAAACGAATAAAATTATTCAGGTTTATAACCGGATAAAATAAACAGAGAATTACAGAGAATTACAGAGAATTGCTCGTTTAGAAGATCCAAAGAAAGGGTATCCAAATTCGATTCATTTGAACGCAATGTTTGGAATTTCCTTTGCTTTCAATCCATACAAAGATATATCAAAACATATTTTGTGATAATCTGTTGCATACGACTAAACATATATCAGCTTTTATTCAGTTTTATTGACTGCCGGTGAAAACGTGACCGATTCGCGTGCCATCAGAGGAGGGCCGGCAATAGTGAGTCACGAATATAATAAAAACATCTCTTTAATTGTCTATAAGGCAAACATTACTACTAAAGGGTATACTTCTATATTTCCTCTACAAAATTCAATTCGAATCAGAAAACAATTTAACTGTTTTGAAGCAAAAATAAGTGATTGTGGGACCACCTAATGTGGTGTTGAGTGTTATTTTTTATTCAGTCACAATAAAGGCATTACTTTTTGTTGTTTTAGCTCTCAGTGGTTCCAAATATATGGCTTGAAATCGGCTGCAAATAGTCTGTCACTCAAAAGCATTCCTTTTGCTCTAAAAGGTTTTAAATGTTTTTATTACTTAAATTAAAGACATCTCAGTCTTCATGTTTTTTAATAAGTGTTGAAATTACTTTTTCTCCTATTTTTAAAATGATTTTTAAAATTTAAAGTTGAAAGATTTTGGTCCTTCCAATACTAAGACTGATTTAAATGCAACAGTTTTGCCATTAATGACACAAAACGATGTCTAATCACTTTAATCGAATGTAATTTTATGCTATAAATGGTTCGATCAATAGATTATTTGAAAGGTCACTCCAATTGAGAACATTCTTCTTTTCGATTGACATAAAACTTATTCATCTTTTAATATAAAAGGTTATATCATATAATAATTTTTTAATCGATCAATTTTAATCATATATTATTCTTCAATTATTATATCCTCATAGAAAATGTTAGCGAAAGTATACGGATTTGATGAATGTTTGACTAATACTTCAAATATTTCATGAATTACCAGGAAAATTCCTCAAAATATCAATAATTTGTTACTTAAGTTTAATATTTACTTTACAATTATATTAGTTAATCATAAATTTCATTATTATTTTGATCGATAAGAAAAAAACGCTAAAAATTTCTGATTTCTCATTGAAATCAATGTTTCATTTCTTTAATTAATTGATCAATTGTTTGACTCAATTGTTATGTATTTAATTCAATATTATTAGAAATTAAAGCGTTTCAAAGAAAATAATAGCATTTGGTTAATAATTTTATTCCTAAGTTGGTTTCACATTTAACTAAAACAAAAGTATGAAAATTTCATTTCAATTTCTGAATAGTTTATTAAAAGTTTAAGAGTGTCTGAGAGACGGAATAAATTTGTTGTTCGAGTCCTGTTCTATAGACTTGAGTTACATAAATAGCAATTGTTTTTTGAGGGCGTTTTGATAGAAAAACATTATATGAGAGACACTCAGACTCAACAAAATGAAGAAAATTTGTTGGAAGGGAGAAATGAACTGATATGTGATGAGTAGGCGTTTGGCTGGTTTTGTCGGAACAGGAAAATAATAATGGTTTGGATGGTTTTGCAAAACGATCAGATTAGTTGTTTCAATTGGAACCTATAATTTTGGAAGACTGATGTTCTAACAGACCAGTACATGACTGTGCCTTACATACCGGTACTAACATTCACTTTGAATACTTGTATTCAAGAGATGCAAGTTTTGAAAACGTCATCCAAAACATCCAAACTATTAGATGAGTGGAAAACTATTTGTTGTCCTCTCATTCAAATATAATTTACATAACTTCTAATTGAATTTTCTTTTACCTTATTAATGGAAATTCGGAAAAATAAAAGATAAAAATAACAATAAATTCAATTAAGATTTTATTGAGTTCATTGATTTTTAGGTGAAAACTAATTAATAATAATGAAAATTTGCAAAAAGCATTAGTTCTGATCAAAGATTAGATTATATAAAAGATAATTCTCTGTAATCAACACAACAAAAGATTTTTAATTCAAAGTTTAAGAAAAAGAATTAAAAATAGTTCAAAGGATTTGTAAGTTGAAACATAAATAAGAGCAACAATTGTTTGCAAATCAGAATTCATTAAATTCTTCTAAAATTTATTATCAAATATGATTTTATTAATGATTTTAATTTTCACTCAAAATCTTTCTTAAATTCATTCAAACAAATGCTTTAATTTAGAGATTAACAAATCGGTTCCAATGAATCTTAACCGCAGTTAAAAGTTGAAAATTTGTGCGTCAAAAATCTATGGCCATAATAAGGTAGTCTATCAAGTCTAAATTCCTTAAAATAACAGATAAAATGGCGGATTTTTTGGCCGCCATTACTAAAAATGGCAATTTTTGAGGGGGGGGGGTCAATTTATCTGCATTTTTATAAAACATTTTTTTCAAACCTAGGGGGATAAATCACCAAATCTCGGACCTAGGGGAATATTTCAGAAAATCCCCCTTGTGCATCTCTGATAACGACATAGTAACTAGCAAAAAAGATGGTATAAGGACAAGTCGTTCTCGAAAGTTGCTTGAAAGTTGTTACTATCTCGTTATAAACCATCAGCTAACGTCAATTTTTGGGACTAACTATTTATAATGACAAAAAAGGTTAGTTAGGGTAGAAAAGCAACGTTTTTAGCCGGGGTTATCAATGGGGGCATAAACGGAAAATTTTTAGATTTGTCCCCCACCTAGCCTAAAAAAATTAAGTTAGAAAATGGGAAAATTTAGATTATTGGTCATTTTGTTCTTTATTTTAAGGAATTTAGCCTTAAAACTTGCAAAATAGTCTAATTAAGGTAATTTACGTTTAAATCGCAGGAAATTAGCTTATTTTAAAAGAAATTAGCTGTTCCAGTCGATTTTGGGTTCCGAAAAAATACTTGATAGACACCTTCCTAGATGGAAAATTTTCAGATTTGGCCTCCCCTAGCCGAGAGTTCATTTGGCCCCACCCAAAGGTGCCTTCCCCTAGCGTCTTCCAACTCGGTGACACGTGGTTTTTAGATATTTCGATTTTGAGGGTTCACATTTACGAGTAGATTTGGAGTGTCCTTGAAAATATTCAAAATTCTTTATCAACTTTTGTTTGTATTTATTTATTTTTGTTGTTAATACAATAAAATGTAATTTCCTACTGAAATAAAATACAATCAAATAGAAAATTCATTTTTAAAATTTATTCTTGTCCTTTAATAATTGGCGAGATTTGAATAAACAGTTTTCCAAAAAAGGTTCCGGTTGATCATGCTGAATCGATTTAAATCGGGCTTTTCGATTATAGAGGGGGTTTGGGCACATGACTTGGTTAATGAAAATATATAATGGCAAAATGAATAGAAATAAGTTCTGTCTCAGAATATGGCGAATGTCTGTAGTCTTTAAATGTTTAATTGAATTTAAAAACTATTTTTAAGTCACGATTTAAGTGAATATCGTGAAAATATTAACATAATTATCGAACATTTCTTATAACTTCATTGAAAGCTATGAATAAAAGTTGATTGTAAACAATCGAAAAATTTTATTCAATAAAAGTGAAATCAAATCAATTTTCATTCACAAATAGACAGACTTTCGCCAGAATTCATGAATATTCAGATCAAAGCAAGAATTTGAAAGGAGAAAAACAAAAGAAATAATTTAATATTCTATTAAAACAAATGTTAATTTTTCAGTGAAAGCATTCAATTTATTGCCAATCATTTGATCCCAAATATTTTTGTTCATTTCGAATGCTATAAAATATATTTATAATATTTATTTTTACCCCGATATTAATGATGTTAAGGCGATGTACACATCAATAATCAGCGGTCGCTTTGAATCATAAATTTATTTTAAACCAACGAAACTCAAATATAATTACAGTCATTAGTATTACTATTACTTTACAAAATCTTTTCATCGAAACACGTGTTTCAAAAAAATAAAATAAGTAGAAATATATAAAAAAAACTAATTTATATGTACCCGTCTCCTATCTCTTGTTTCAGCTTAGTTCTCTTTAATGTTGTTTTTCGTTTGATTCGATAAATAGTTTTTAATTTAAATATTTATTCCATTTAATATTTAAATCATTTTTCTATTTTCTATTTATTTTGTTTTTTGTTTTTACATTTAAGAATTCAACAGAAATTAGCAGAAAAATGTTAATTATGATTCACAGCACAGAAACTAAAATAATTATTAATATATTGGATATTAAACTTGTTTTATCCAAATTATAGACACTATTATTATTTGAGAATCAGATATGAAACCATTTCCAATCGTAAACTACGAATTCTAAAACAAAGAAAATATTTAATTTCAATAAATAATTATTGAAAATAATATATCTTTTAAATGATTACAATTCTCTGTTGAATAACTTATTTTTCATTCTAACGTTACTTATATTCCGTTCGAAAACTTCAAATAAAGTTCTTAATGGAATATTTGATCTAAATTTATATTTTAGAAAATAATACTCATTTTTATACTGATAAATAAAATATAAGTTCAGATTTTCAGTTTTAATTAACTCTCTCACCGCCACCACAACTTTTGAGCTCGAGCAGACATGCTAATTTTATCACCGAAGGGAGCGAGGCAACTTATTTTTCGAAATGGATACCACTGAGTTTTGAAGTTATCAAAGATCAGAGAGTACATTTTGACCCCCTGAATCGCAATGCTCGAATTAACCTTTCCTAAGATCGACTACTTTTTTCACTCGGGTTTCAAAAGATAATCTATAAAGAAGAATTCTAGAATGTGCCCCAAAGTAGCGCAACCGAAATTATGGGTTTCTGGTAGAGCCAGTTATGCTGAACACTGTTTGTATTGACCACTTTTTAAAATTCCTGTGCATTTTTTGGTTAGGGGGCGTCAAAGTCCAAATTTTGAAGTGATAGATTTTAACAAATAAGACATCGATTTCGACTAAATCAAACATACTGAATCGATTGGTGAAGGTTTGAACTTTATATCTTAAATTGTTTTAAAGTTATGACTATTTTTATAAAATGAAAAGTTTGACATGTAGTTTTAAGACGTTATTTATTGTTTGTCTCCAAAATGATAAATTGACATGATATTACCTCCACATTAGTTTTGACTGTCAACAAACCCAATGCATAAGACGCGATGACGTGAGATCCGCCTTCAATCGCAATTTGAGGCAAAA
>JAQIWP010002129.1:0-11998 GCA_034695525.1 Euzetes globulus
CTATTCCCGTTCCCTAAAGCAAATATGCCTTTAATGCTTGTCAACCCTTTTTTAATCCAAAACCGATTTGAATTTTTCACTACATTTACGAAGTATGTAGTATATAGTTTTGTCGTTCGGACCACCCACCCTATTTTTGCTATATTTTGTTTTAGGTTCGCCATAATTAGTCCTGTTATTCTATTATCACAAATTGTCAATGTTTTATCTATTTACATTTTTAATCAATTCAATATATTTTAAACAAAAATCAATGTTTTTATTAACATCTGTTTCGCTACAATTGTTTACAAATTGGAAAAGAGTTGAATCAATCAATTAATTGAATTACTATTACATTAATTGATTAGTGCAATAATTATAACTAGGTAACTGTTTCTTCTGTCAAATGCAATACAAATTGTTTTTCATTAATCTCCCAAACAAATCAATGACTAGTTTTTGGCCAATTATTAGTCCTTTTGTTTCAAAAGTTTTTTCTCTATTTTTATCAAAACATTTTATTTAATTTATTGCAGATTTTGAGCACTTCTTAAGAATCAGTTAAAAAGTTCTCAAAATTAATATTAGATTTAAAACATTAATCAAATAAATAACACAAATATTTGGGAAAATTTCAATTAAATAATGAAAAATATAAATCAAATGCAAAATGATTTCAATTAAAACAACAATTATTCAAACCTAAAATTAACTATTAATTACTTAATCAACTGATAATTCAAATCAATAATCACTGGAAAACAGACCAAAAATGCAATTTTCATTAGATTTTGATTTTTCCGCTGCTTTTGAGACGGTTTTAATTAATTATCTCATTATTGCAGACAATAGTCGATATTCTGAGTGAAAATGTGATCTAAAAGTTTGAAATATTCATCGATTTAATTGTGTTTTGAATATGTGGTCGAAATGAGTGAATGAAAACACAATTTATTACAAAAAATGTGATCAAAACGTCTCTTCCGATGAGTTTGTCTTCCAATTCACAGAATTGCTTTAAACGATGTCTTCAACAGAATTGAAGATTTTTTTCTCTGACAAACCGTTAATCAAACGGAAGGTCAGCAGAAGAGAGAGAAGAGTTCACTGGTTTGTGCCAAAAATGTCTGCCAGAAGTGATTTACTTTTTTTATGCATTTCTCAAACGACAACACACTATAAAAATGCTGTTCAACAGACTGTCCACTGAAGACAACTATTTTTTAGTTAAATACAGTTAACGAATGAGTGAAGAAATACTAATTTGATTTGTCTGTCCGTCTCTTCGAAGTGAAACTCAATTCGATTATTAGCGACAGTCGTGTCATAAGTCGGGAAAACGGTTCGGGTCTTCGCTATAGTCGCCCGGAATCTCGAACAGTGTGTCCGGTATGTCGTCGTCCAATTGAAACGACAGGAATGTTATCCGGGCCGTCACTGTCGGCAATATTGGGATATCTGAGACAAAAAGAAGACATTTAGAAAGAAATGAACTGAAAAAGTCAGGCTAATGAGCAAGATTACCAATTTTGACGGGAAAGCCCGGCGGAAGCTTCATCTCTACGAATTCCCTCAACTTATTGAAGTGTTTGAACGGTGCGATCACTTCCAATACGTTGAGCAATGAGTCCACAGTCATTGGAAACTCTTCACTCTTTTACCACAAAAATCAAATTAGAAACAAATATAAATAAATTTCTTAAAAGTTTCAAAAAAAAGGTTACAAACCATAGCGAGAGTTGCCTTAAAGGCTTTGACAGTCTCTTTGCAAATGGGTTGTCTACCGAGGTGTGGGTGCTGCCCTGGTGACGAATTAATATACTCGGCCCATGTGACAGTACTGGATGGGGGCGGAGTCAGCGACTGTCGTCTCTGAATAATCGGTTCCCCATTCGTATTATCGATGGCCACAGACGAAGAACTAGAATTGCCTTTCGTCAGGCTCTCAATAATTGCCTTATTCTTCTGGAGGTCTTCGTCTGTCAGGTGTTCCCTACGCTTACGAGACTCCAAATATAAGCCTCCGATTAAGTAGAAATCAGACATAAAGGGACCGACCATTTCCTATAATTCAATCAACAAAACAAACAAATTCTCATTAATATCGAGTAAAAAAAACAAATTAAACAAAAAATCTTGAAATTAATTTTGATTTTAACAAAAAAACAAATTTATTGCTAAAACTAATGAAAACAAACAATAAAACTGTGAATAATTCATAAGTTTTTATCTAAAAACAAATAAATCTAAAATAAAAATCAGATTTATTCCTGTTTTTCAGCCAAAAGTTGGGGTCATTTAGTATTCGGACAACTATTTTGAATGAATTACTCGAAACAAAAACTTAAATAAAAGGATTAAAAACAAAAAACAATTGCAAATGTTTTTTAAAACAAAATGTAAGACTGTTTTAAGAATGAGAATAACCACAAATTTGAGGCAATAATTATGAGTCAGGAAATGGAATAGTAATGAAAGAGTGATACCGTCTTATCTTCCCTCCAGAGCCATCCTGACTGAGCTCTGGCAAATGTTATGGATTTGGTGGACATCTGTGCGGCCACAATGTCCGACGACATGAGTATATCGACTTCGTCCTCGACCTCAGCCTCGCTTTCCTCATATCTGACTCTTTGATAGACTTTAAGCTTATTGTCGACGACTGTCAGCGACTGAGAGGGCTTCGCGTCCCCAGAGAACAGGAAAGATATGTCACCCCTCTCCCACTTCATGTCAGAAAAGTCCACTAAAGTCGTGTCCAATCTGATGGACGAACCCTTTTTGTGTATCCGACAGATATCTGATGGAAGAATTCGCGAAACCAACGGAACTATTGGACAGAATAACAATTTCATTGAAAATAACGGAACAAACACTTCAATGAAATAAATAATTGTTTTAACGCATAATTTGAGCCAAAATTAGGTCAAAAACTAATTAATGACTAATTAAATGAAGAAATCAGTCGAAAAGTGAACAAATAATTGTATAAATGATAAGAAAAGTTGAAATGAAAGGCAAATCAGAGGTCAGAATAAAATAATTGTTGCAAAAAATTAAATGAAAGGCATTGAAAAATCATTTAAGTCGGAATGTCTGACCCCAGGATTGGAAATCCCATTTGAGCTCCATTTTGAAGTTTTGCATCTTGTTTAGTGCTCGGATCAGGTTGGGCCGTCGGGCCTCCATAGTCTCCCGCGACTGTTTCTTCAGTTTCCGAAGAAGTGACGCAACTTAGGAGTGGGAGCACAGAATCAACATTAATAACGATTACAATTTCAAGTTATCACTGACTGGTCTGTCGGTCTCCATAGCTGATAGCTTCGGCCAATGGACTCCAGCCCTGAAGGTTCTTGCATTTGACAGGTGCCGAGTGGGCCAACAATAGTTGTATGCACTCCTTGTGTCCCAACATAACCGCCAAATGAAGCGGAGAATTGCCTTCAAATTACAATTCATTTTATCAAAAATTATTTAAATTAATAAACTTTTTTGTCAACAAATACTACAAATTCTTATATAATATAATAAAAAGCCGTTTATTCCATCATTTTTTCATTATTTGTCGATCATTTACAAAAATAACCCAAAATATAATCCGAGTCATAATTATCGGGGTATTTAAACTTAACATTTCATGCAATCATTTCAAGAAAATCCAATTATAGAATTTGAGGGAAAAGTTTTGCCTAAAATTCCTATTATTCACTCATTTTTGAGTTATTTTTGCCCAAAAATGTCATTATTTTCCAAAATAATGTGACGGAAATCAATGAATGGCTAATAATTTCTATCAAAAAGTGATTAAAAATAAGAGAAAAACAAATGATTAAATAAAATCAATAATTTTGACATTTGGTTGATTTAAAGGGAAATTTTGGCAAAAATTGTCTCCAAAATAGTCTTCAAAAGTCAATCAAACGGTAAACCAAATGAAAGAGTTCTGAGAGAATGAGGTCAGAGTCGGAAAATGTGGTCAAAGGAGGAAAGGATGGATACAAACCATGAATGTCTTTGAGTTGAATGTCATAATTGCGTAACAATTGAGAGATAAGTTTGAGGTCGTTGTTGAAGACGGCGCTGTGGAGGGCGTACTGTTGCTGCCGGCGCTCACACTCGCTCTGTCCGTCGTAGTCATCCTCGACCGAAGACATCTGTGGCCAGTCTTTGGTCTGATTTATGTTTAGGTTTGCCTCGAAATTGTGTTTCACTTCACAGACAGACATATTTGACATCAAATGAACAGACAGTTAGTGACTGTTGTGTCGGTCATGCGCTCAGCACAGCCACCACTATATGACATCATTACAATAGATTACGTCTTTCCATTCGATCTATCTTGCTTATTTCACTCATTTCACAACCACTTTTATCAAGCCTATTATTTTTTCGGTCAAAATTATAAATAAAAGTAAATAAAATAAAAAAGATTGAAAAGTATCATGTTCAAATTGATTCTATTTTGCTCTTTAATTCAAAGTTAATTCAAACTTGGTTAAAATCAAAATCAAATATTAAATTGAAATAGGTTACTAATTTTTAAAGTTATATATACTAATGCCAAATGCCTCGAATTGTCGTGAAATTGGTTAGAATGTAGACATGGCTATTTTGTAATTCGAAACCTTGGTCATCCCTCATTTAGGATGTCATTAACTTAATTAAAATAATAATTAATAAAATGTAAACAAAATGTTTATCTTAATATTGAGAATCACATTAATCCTGGTAGTTTTTTCAATTCGAACTTTGAGTGATCAATCTCTGAAAAGAAAAATAACCATAGTCAAGCAAATAGTTATAGAAACATGTACAGATCATCCAGAGTCATACTACCCATTAGATTTGGAACAATTCAAGACTAAGGACTGGATCATTGAGCGGTATTTGAAGGAAAACAATAGTGAGAATATTGATACCTTGATTATATTCACTTCTATCTGTGTTTGTTTTTTAAGTGAAAGTTAACGAGGCATCCCAGAGCATTGTTAACACTTTGCATTTTTACAAGGCTGAAAAACTAGGCGAACTTAAAGATAATTATTTCCCGGCTGAATTTTACGCCACTGGACTTTTGATTGATAACGGGCTTTCTAAGAAAAATGAGCCAGTCTCCGGCTGTGTACTCCGCTGCCTCGTTCCATTTGGAGATATAAGCAAGGATATGTATGAGCTAGGTAGAAAATTTCTACTATACTTTTTATACAAGCATCGAATGGAATTAGACCCTGGTAGTCGTCTCTTTTTTATTGCCCTTGATCGCATTGAGTATTTTAATCTGGATTTAAGTGAGTATTGATATTTTTAAAATTTAGCAATCATATTTCCAATTGAATATCACATTTATGCCTAACTCTACCAGGATTTCTTTATAACGGGGTCAATTTTATGAACAATTACATTCCACAACAACCAGGCACATATTTGGTGCTCGATCTTGGGTGGATTTTCAAACTGACCTTTCAAGCTCTGACAAGTCTTGTGAACACTTCCATACAAAATAAGCTTCACTTTTCTTCAATGAGAAATATTGGACAATGGGTTGACCCCCAAAACATACCGACATATGCGGGCGGAAACCTAACTAATTTCAAACGAATTCCCGATGGCGTCAAAAGTGGAAAATGTCTGGATCATCTCAAGAACATAACTAATGAACAATGGGATATTTTTAGGGATAAAAATATAAAGTGTATTATTGAAGGAGTGGTTGACAATGATTTTCCATCGATTGATCAATATTTGAGGTATTGCTGAGAAAATTTAATAAACAAAAATGTTGCAATTTTTATTATTTCAAACATTGAGTCCTGTAATAGCCAAGGTCTTAATCAATCAATATGTTTAGAATTGAATTTTTAAAGTTTTCAGCCCATTTAGATGGTTGTCTAATATTGGTTAGGTAAAGCATACAATGTCTTTATTACATTCCTATGAACTGAAGACAAGCAAGTCAATTTACGCTAAACGCCATACCCGACTTATATCAAACCCCAAACCCAAGGGCACCAGACCGACAGCTCAAAATGAAGAGCCTTCCGGTGCAAGCTTGCGTTAGAACTAGTATCTGGAGGTACGGCGAATGGTGCAGATGTTCGAGTTAGAGCGCCCGAACCACTAGAAAGTTTTCAATGAAGTCGTTTCACTAACAGCTATTCTTCTCTTGGTAACTTCGGCTGAAGACGAGAAACAGGTCTTCATGTTTATCCTTCAGACTATGAGTGCCTACCCTGTCGGCTTTGTCAAAGGCGCCTATGACTACGAGACCTGCATTCCTGATGAATACAAACCAAAGTATAGCAAATGGGTCCTAAATTTGAAAAAAAAATTAATTTATAAATTTAAATATCAAATCATTTATTCAAAGAATTCGATTTTTAATAAAAAAAAGTTTCTCTAAAATATTTTTCGAGTTTTTAGACTTTAACCCATTCGATGTCGAATTTATATTCAATCATTTGAAAACCAAATTCAATTTTATACCAGATTTCATATTTTGATTCCAGGTTGAATTCTTCACATGAATTCATTATAATTTAGTAAAATTAAAAATTGTCTGTTGGCCAAGTTATAAAAGATAACGCATTGATGTAATGATAACATTTGTTGTTGGGGTTTAGTTCTATCTAAATTTCAAAGAAAAATTGAGATAAATCTATTTTAAAAATTTTCAATTGAATGGGAAAATTCTCACATTTTAAAGTGCTGTAAGAATTTTTCCTGTTAAACCATTTTAATGATTTACACATCATATGAGAGATCAACTCTTCCTCTACCAAGTCCACTCATAATATCTTAGATTACTTTTCAGGTTTGGCCTGTGACCGTTACCTTTGCATATGTCTCAAAATTTAATATGTTACCGGTAATAAATCCAAAACAGTTATTAAAGAACAAAATGTTTCGTATCTGATTCATTTTAAAAATATATCCCCTTGGCATCACGGACCTAGAACACACCCCTGTAAAATCCCAACTTTTATCATAAAGATTATAGGTTTAACCCATCGTTGTGTTTAAAACATTTGTTATAAAATACATAACATTTATTCATAGGAATAAAAAAGAAACATATTTTTAATAAAAATATACAGTAAAATGTTGGAAAAGTTATCTTTAATTAAATGCTGAAAACACTATCTTTTAATAATCTCTTTGAACACTAAATGCAAACAATGAACAGAAGGTTTTCGATTAAAAGTTCAAAACTTTTAACATTTGTTTGACTTCAGAAATCAATAATCAGTTGAATTATCAAAAGTCTTATCAATTGAGAGCTGTTTCAGTCATAAGACAAGTCTCCGAAACTTCTTTTTCAAAAGTTTATTTAACTTTTGAAGCAAACGGTTCACAATCAAAGTCATGATTTTGATTGCATTCCTATGGATGTCCACTATTGCCATGGCAGTGGAACAGCCCCAACAAGTTCACTTGTCTTTAGGGGGTCAGTTCCTAAACTATTAACTTAAATAAAAACTATTTATTAATTTGTTTTACAGCGGACGCCACACAAATGGTGGTCACGTGGGTCACCATGCATACCAGTCCGGCTCCTGTTGTCGAGTACGGAGTCAGTGGATTTACTGAACAAGTAGCGGCCAAAACAACCCGCTTTGTTGATGGCGGCTCTGAACACAGACATATGTATATACATAGGGCTGTCCTTTCAAATCTTAAAGCAGCCCAAAAGTATAGTAAGTAATTAAATTCAGTAATGATTACTGGGATCACAACTTTGCACATCTTTTGACCAGACTATCGTTGCGGTGATAGTGAGGTCTGGAGTCATACTTTTACATTCAAGACCATACCCGAGGGTACAGATTGGAGTCCGCGTTTTGCTGTTTATGGCGATATGGGGGCTGCAAACGCTCAGTCTGTGCCAAGACTTGCTCAAGACGTCAAAAACGGTATATATGACGCCATTCTACACGTCGGCGATTTAGCCTATGATATGGACAATGTATTTATAACAAGTTAATCGAACTCTTCAATTAAATAAATATTTACCTTAAAGGACAACGCACGGGTTGGTGACGAGTTCATGCGTATCATAGAGCCCATAGCAGCCTACATACCCTATCAGGTCTGTCCTGGAAATCACGAACACAAATAGTGAGCATTTTCACAGCAAAAATTGTCCAAAAAATTGCCATTTTGTCTGATTATTCAGCAATTACTCCAATTATGATAACCGGTTCTCAATGGTCGACACCAGTAGTGGACAAATCAATAATCACTTCTACAGTTTCGATATGGGCACAGCACATATCATCTCTTTTTCCACAGAATTCTATTACTACACTCAATTTGGTTGGGATCAGATCAGGACTCAATTTGAATGGTTGGAAAACGATCTCAAAGAAGCCAACAAACCTGAGAACAGGGCGCAGAGACCATGGATTATAGTTATGGCTCACAAACCCATGTATTGTTTGACTGACGATAATCTGTGCTCTTCTATCGGCAAAACTGGTGCTTATCAGAGACATCGTCTGAGGAAAGGCATTAAAATTAAAGGAAAGGGAGACCTTAAATATGGATTGGAGGACCTGATGCATAACTATAAGGTTGATCTACAGCTCTATGGACACGAACACAACTATCAAAGACTGTTCCCCCTCTATGACAACCATGTCTTCAACGGCACTAAATCCAATCCTTACCACAATCCGACCGAACCTATTGTTATAATCACTGGAAGCGCTGTAAGTGGCCAGGAACAGGCTTTTCATTGAACCATATCTCATTTGTCTCTATTCTAAAGGGCTGTCGTGAAGATCATGCAAAGTTTAAGAAACATATCCCCGACTGGAGTGCTTTCAGGAACAGTGACTACGGATACAGTCGAATGACTGTTCATAATAAGACCCACATATCATTTGAACAGGTTTCAGATGACCAGGTACTTTATTAAATTTAAGTATACAACTTGCTATTTCTTATGAAACTTTTTTTCCCTAATTTAAACACCCAGGCTGGAAAAATCATTGACCAAATTACTATAATAAAAGATAACCGGGAATAAACTAAACAATTTTCAATTTAACGAATAAAAATTGTTTAATTGCATCAAGTTCAATTGTTCAATTATTTCAGCTATCATTTTGGTTAGGTTATGTTGCAAACAGAATAACTGATTAGTTATTTATGTTAATTAATTAATGTTATTTGAGTAAATCAGTTTACAAATCGATATTTTACTGGTTACTATACCTGCCATCACAGACGGGTTTTATATTACTTGCAAATATATTTAATTGATTACTGAAATAACTTTATGAAATATTTCTAATAGCGGTAAAATTGTATTGTTTTAAGACTACTTTAGTCGGGGGTAGTCATAAAAGGAGGCTGGTACATTTATTCCCCCGAGGTGTGAAAAAAATGCAAGGGAAAAACGCAGGGATACCACTGGTCTCCACTCATAAATGGTCTCAATTTTCCGGCATTTTGTTGGCAATTTTTGTTAATTTCACCAGTTGAAGTGCATTTAACCCGAATTTAATCAACTTAGACTAAGTTAAGCTTAGTTTAACTGAATTTAGACTGAAATAAGCAACAAAATTACCACTTCCGACGGTATTTTCCATCGCCATCTTTGGAAAATATCCTCCCTTAATACCACCCTCATAAGGTTCGGCAGATTTGTCCAACTGAATCATTTAACCCAATCAGTCTGGGACCTTGACTACTTTTGACTTAATTGAAAATTAGGTCACATAAACTTACACATTCTCTTTAATTTGTAAAATAGTTGATTTAACAATTTTACTGGTTTGGTGGCTCTGCTAAACTAGGGATGCGAGTGGTGAAAGTTTCACTAAACTATCATGAAAGTTTCACTAAGTTTTTCAAAGTTTGACATTAAGTTTAAGTTTCGTCAGGTGGCGCCACATTGGTAAAAAATTTGAGTTTTCAATTGAGTATATCGTCTAACAATTTATGAAAAATGCATCAAAAATATATTAACGAAATCGGTGGAAAATATCAATGTACAATATCATTTTGCAAACAATTGTTAAGTAAAAATATTACAAGAACAAAAAATCTTTCTTCGATAATTGTAAATCGCACAGAATTATGGCATTTGGCTATAAAACTGCACTTAATACTGATAACTCTTAATTCTCATAATACTCACAAGTGCTTCTATTGAAAGAATATTCATCTCATTCATTAGATCATGCAAGAATTCATACCAAGGGCCAGAATCGAGTAGCTAATATTAGAGTTGAGAAATTAGTGGCAATTCGGGCATATTATAAATTCCAAAAGTTAAAAAGAACATCGAATTCTTTTCAGAATCTTCTGATTCTGAAATTGATTATATCCACTGAGGTTAATATAGAAATTGAAGATCAATAATTTATAAGTAATTGTATAATTTAAATGCAAATAATTTGAATAAATAATTGAAAATTTCATTTTTTTCTAAAACTCACAAAAATTTCAAATTTTCACCGAACTTTAGCCTTATTTCAAAATTTTACTGAAATGATCATCCTTACTTCTAACGTTCGCTCACATCTCTTTCTATGAGTCATATCTCTTTCTAAATTAAACCCTTAATTATTCCCTTAACTAATTATTCCCTTAACTAATTATTCCCTTGTGAGAAACAGACTGCCATTTTGTTGAAGATTTTCTGTAATTTTACCAATTAAACTGGATTGAAACTGTATTTAAGATAAATTAACCTAAACTAAGCTTAATTTATCTGATTTAATGCCTGGATGAGGAACAAAATGGCAGCATCCGGTGGTATTCCCAGCTTCCATTTTGGGAATACCCCTTTCTATATACAACAAGGTTCTGGTCTGAAAAATAAGTCACTATTCTTTCCTTACATTTCATCTAAGTTGACCTTGGTCAACCCTGAATAAAACTATTAATTAGATAATTTTATAAACATCACAACAAAATGCTTTTCAAAATAATAACCATTTTACTGTATTTCACTGTCTTTGTGTCAAATCGAGAATTGTCTCAATCAAATGTAATGGATTCAATAAAAAACAAATCAAACAGTTCAAGATACGATTCAAAATCCAGAATTAATATCATGGAAAAAAATAACACCAATGGAATCACTAATATAACGAACAACAAGTTTGTTAAAATCAATATTAGATTAATTATGCGAAGAGGTCGGTCTAAACTGAAGAGTAGATCAACAATCACCACAATGACCATTGCTCCAATCATTCAAAAGGCGGCTGAAAAAATAACCAAGAGCGAAACCATTTTAAAAGAAACTGAAAGTTTATCAACAGAAAAAGTAGTACTAGGTATGTTAGCTGGAAGACTACAATCAATCTGTTATTTTAAAAAATTAACATTTATAGAGAGAAAGCCATCATTCACCAGCAAAATAGACAAGGTACAATATCCTACAATAGACTATTTGAGCTCATCAACCAAAGAGGTAATTCCGATTCCATCATTCAAATTAGTCACTACACAAGAGCTACCAGAGCTACCAGTGGCAAATAATGTTGAAAAAGAACTGGACTATACGTCATATGAAGATTCAGAGAATCTGGTTCATGATAATTTAGATAGTTTCCATAAGCATGGCCAAATATTAGATCCAATTCCTGCTAAACCAGATGACTATTCAATTTTCAAGGACGTTGACCAAGATCTATTATCTTTTGACTATTTTTAATAATAATTGTTTATAGTCTAGTTTATACGGAGCCAAATTTATCTTGAAAAAGGTGACAATCTATCTTAAAATTTGCAGTTCAATACTGGGACAACCAATTAGATTCACTGTTGATTTGTCCTTTGAGTCCAATACTATTTAGTAGAGGTGACCGTAGGGGTAATTCGTTTCCCTCATAAAATGAAAATACCCCGTCCACTCATCGCTCCGGAAAACAAAGGGAGTCCTCAATTTTTTAAAATTTAAGTAATTATAGTACCGTATTACCTCACATAGTTCGGCATGCCGGTATAAGTGAAATTGACCATTTTCTTAAAAAAGGCTTAATGGTGTCTACCGGCATGC
>JAQIWP010002130.1:0-11997 GCA_034695525.1 Euzetes globulus
AACTTGTTTAATACAACCTATACCCTCAATTCCTAGAATATCTATTCGTTGTTTTAATTTTGTTGTAATTTAATAGTTCATAAAACTGTTGGTTTGAACATTACCTCGGTAAAGCTACAAAAACTTCTCTTTCATTTCCATTTTTCAATTTTTATTCTACAACTACAATATTAAGTAACAACAGGGATCAACAAGGAGTATTTGCCAAAAAATATCTCTAAGCTTAAAAATTTTATAAATCTGTAGTTAGCTGGCTTTACCTCAGGCATTAGAGGGCACCTAGAAAATTTAAAAGAAAAATCTTAAAACATTTGTTCTTGTTTTCAATAAAAAAAATATTTTTTTAATTAAAAAATTAATCATTTGTTAGTAATTTAATGCAAGATAAATTTTTATTTAATAAAAATGCAAGAATCAAATCAAATGGATCCAAACCACGGTAAACAACAAGAACCTATACCTCCCCCAATTCAACCCCCGATATGACCACCTGAAATGGATATGGAGGAGTACGCGCCTGACTTTCAGCAAACATATCCAGACTTGGAGGTGAATTTCGATAACGAAGACGAGGAAATACATCAAATGATTCCTCCTCTTCCTGATGAAGGAGAGGGTCATATAGTACAGGCTGATCAACTTCAAGATTGGAATATACAAATTGATGATCATATGCTGAGTGATGACGAGGATTTTCAGCCTCAATTGCGTGCAGGTCCTGGAGGAAGTCCTCCTCATTCCCCTCCTCAACATCCTCCTATAACTCAAAATATTGAGGCACCACTTAGCCCAGGAGCATTTGACGAGTTTGCACATTTCGGAGCAGATGTTGACATTCTGGATAATATAGAGAACCTTGATGATTTACAAATGCAGGTTGATCAGGGAATTTTCGACGCTTTCTAGCTGAGCTTGCTTCGTATTGGCACAAGCCCAGTAGGTAGTGGTTCTGGTTTGGATGAAGGTGGTACAAGTCAATCAAAAGGTAGCATGTAATATGTAACATGTGCAAAAGTATTTCCAGATGATCAGAGTGTCTGGTGTGACATTTGAAAGGATAGGAGAGGAGGCGCCTGCCTTGTCAAGGAACGAAATTTAGAGGAATCCAAAAGAATAGGCGCTTCATTTTAATTCACGAAAGAATGTAACTTGTCCATATGTTTTTCCAAACGATAAGAGTGTTTGGTGTAAGTATTGCAGTGGGCATGGAGGAATATGCCAAGAAAAGGAGCGAAATGTAAACTATCAAAATCAACCAGAATCTCTTGGTCAACAACCTGCAAAGAATAAAAAACATGCGCCTAAAGTTTGTAAATTAGTTTTTCCAGACAACAAGAGAATGTGGTGTAAGGATTGCACCACACATTTAGGAGTTTGTTTACACAAGGAGAGAAATTTACAAATTCTTTTACAATGTCTGGGTAACCCACCTCTTCCACCAGAAGAAATGGATCCAACTCAAGAAGTGGCTCTAACATCATCTCATGAAGGACAATCTTCTGCAATTGCTACATCATCAGGTACTAGTAATCTGTCACATTCATCTGGATTGGCCAGAGTTCAGGGGTCCAGGGTATAGGCAGCCAAAGTAGAGGTGACCAGGGTAGAGTTTGGGAGTCTAAAAAGTGTAGTGCACAACATCCAAATGACCAGAGTGTCTGGTGTCAGAATTGTATTGAGGGGAGAGGAGACTGCACACGACAGGACTGATTTGTGATCATTATATTCAGTTTAGAGAAATAAAATGAGCAAATGATCCGTTTATTATGAGTAGAGTGTAGTTTCACCGATATTTTACTGGTTTTTTAGAGGGACCCAGACTTGAGATATCAGAAACATATTTATTATCAAATTTGCACATTTTTAGCAATAAATAATGTTTGTAAGGTACAAATTATGAATTCCAGTGATTACCAAGCTCTAAAACTTTAGGCGATATTAGCGATGAAAATTTTTCAAAAAGAGTGGTCACAAATTCACCCGAAGCCATGTTTTTTCAAATTCTTATCTTATAATCCAAATAAATCAAGCTAGATTGAGTCTAGAACAGTTTAAGATGTAAAATTATCCAATCTATTACTAATCCAGAGGTGGCCAATAGAGAGCGGTATTTCGTTTCCCCCCGTAAACAGAAAGTACTCCCCTGTAGCACTTTGCCAGGCTGTTGAGCGTCGGTTTGGCTGGGTGCCTAGATATAGCTATGGCTGGCCTCAAATCTTTAAAGCAAAGCCTAAATCACTTTAAAGAAAACAATTCAAACGAATTAAAGATTAAGATTCATTTTCAACAAATAATCTGATAACATAACCCATGACATAACCCATGACATAACCCATGACATAACCCATGACATAACCCATGACATAAGACATGACATAAGACATTACTGGTTCATAATAATTATTTAGGCATTTTATCTGTGTTTTAATGAAAGTCTAATTAAATTAACGATTAATTGAATGAACAAAACGACTGATAAGTGATAAAAATATTCCTAAAAATTTAAATATTTTGTAATATAAGGGATCCCTCCCTCCCAGCCTTCTGCGAGCAAAACGAGCCGCCATATTGGGCCAATTTAGGGATTTTTTTTTTGAAATGTCGACCAAAAATTAGACATTTTTTCCAAATGATGGTCAGGAAATTAGACATTTTGTTCTATATTTGAAGAAATTAAACCTTTAAACTTGCAGAATTCTTTTATTATAAAGTGGTTAACAGTGTTAACTCCCATTTCTACAAAATGATGAATTTTGAAAAATCATTAATAAATTAATAATAAATTTCAGATAATTATTTGCGAAGTATTAAAGAAATTTATTCAAGAGAAGGACAAAACACTTTAAAATTCACTATATTTTCAATTATATGAAAAATATTTAAAAATCAAAGAATATGAATTGACACAAATATGTCCCCCTTTTGACTAGAGTTAGATTTTAATTAAAATTAATAACATGATTATTAGTCAGTTGGACCTCTTCTCGCTTTTATTACATTCGCCCAACGCTTAGGAACAGATTCTGCAAATATTTTTAAAAGTTCGGAATCATTTACATACCACGTCTTCTTCACAGCTTCAATGAGTAGGGGAACTGATGTTCGCTCTCTAAGTGGAACATATCGGTCCACTATTTACCACAAATTCTCAATGGGAGACATCGGGTGATTGCGGACACCATTTGAGAACATCAATCTTGTTTTGTTCAAATAAATCCTGTGGTGCGGGAGCTGTGTGTTTGCGGTCCAGATCTTGTTAGAAGACATAGCGGTCTCCGATTCCCATTAGATGGGCACTGAATTGCAGTTCATCAGTGAAATGTTTCGATACATGTGTTGGTCCATTTTTTTTGTTAGATGGATGGCACCTATTCCGTGCCAACTGAGACAAACCCCAAACAATTATAGAACCACTCCCGTGTTTAATAACCGGCTTCGTATGCTTCAATTTGTACCTTTTATTAGCCCTCTTGTAGACTATCACTCTTATTTTTGAGTTAATTAGTTTGAACTTTTCTCCATAAAACGCGTTTCCAAAACCAAAAAGCTTTCTTAAGATTGTGCTTGGCCATTTCGACTCTTGCGAATATTCTGTTTACTAATGAATGGGACTTTGACTGCAATTCAGGCGTTAAGACTTCTTTGTATAATTCGACTTTTGATGGTTTGAAGAGAACAATTAAGGCTTAAGTCATTCTTGAAATCGCGCGGAATATTTTTTGGTGAGTTATTGATCTCCCGAAGTATATTCAGATTTTGGTGTTTGTCGTTTTTTCTACTTCTTGGCAAATTCTCAAATGTATTGAACTTTTCATACTTTTTTATGAAATTTCTGAAAGCCTTTGGACTTACACAGGTCTGTTGATATTTACCTTGAACTCTCGGGGCTTTGACTTCTTATTCCGAGTTTAAACATACCTATTGTAAACTTTTCCGACGGTCACAATTCAGATGCAAAGCTGATCTTGTGGCCCGAATTAAAGACAATTTGGGACCAAATGAAAAAACAAAACAAATTCAAAAAACAAAAATTTTAATTGAAAAAAAAATTGAATGAATGAGTGACTGTTCAGAGAGAGAGATAAACTCTGAATGAATTGAAAGACAGAGAATGAAAGGCAGAGAAAGAGAAAGAAAAGGTAAAGAAAGAAAATGTGGTCTCGAGAGGGGCCACAATCCACCGACACGAAGAAGTCATCACTTCTTTGGGTGGCGATTCTGGTGAAGGGATGACCAGCTTTCCTTGTTCTCGCGGGCCAGGCGATACCCTTCAAGGGCGGCAGAGTCATCCTATCTTCTGATGGAAGCGCTGACTTCGAAGTTCTGGCGTTGCCATTCATCGGAGACCACTTCACAACGAGCGGACACGTCAACCTCGCGGGCATTGCAGTGCAACTCAGGGTCGAAACGGCTGGTATTCGGATGGCGGCGTTTTCTGGCTTGCACCAAATGCGGTAGGTTTGGCATTCCGCCATAGCGGCATGTCTTCACCATGTTCTTCCGGTTCCCACAAATTTGCGAAAGTCTTCTTTGTTGTCTTCTTGTCGGACATCTTTGGTGAAAATCACGTGTTGTGAAGCAGTGAAAATGAAATGAGAAGACTGCTCTGAACGAACGCTGCACTGCGAATGACGCCTCAGTGTCCTTCTCTGAAAAACCGGTTTGTGGGAAACAGGTTGAATACGTGAGCCATGGGTACCAGGTCTTGAGGAGGAAGATGGGATTTGGCGCATGATGAGAAAAAGAGTTTTTTGAAGACACAAAATGTGATTTTGAATGTTTTCATCAAATTCATTGCGCCAAGTATGGCGAAAGGTGTGATGAGTGCGAAGTTAACCCT
Organism: Euzetes globulus; assembly: GCA_034695525.1. Lineage (NCBI taxonomy): Eukaryota > Metazoa > Arthropoda > Arachnida > Sarcoptiformes > Euzetidae > Euzetes > Euzetes globulus. Next base: position 4,841 of record JAQIWP010002130.1, read on the forward strand.
CGAATGACAGAGTTGTTTAAAATTTCGATTTGTCGCAAACGGAAAGTCTCTTTGCCAAGTTTTTCGATGACCAGGCATCGCGCCCACCACTTTGGCTTAAGTTTATCCCCCATCTCAGGGTGGTTGTGAAGCAAACGATGTCTGACAGTGTCTCCGACCTGAAAGTTTAAAGGAACCGATTTCTTGAGATGTTTTTCTTGGGTTTTCTGCTGTTGTTTTCTGGATCTTTCGCAAGCCTGAAGTCTGGCTTCTGTCAAAAAGATTGAAATGTTGTTCAGGAGATTGAAACCAAACTGAAGAAATGCTGGAGTGAAACCAGTGATGTCATGAGTCATTCCATTGATTTTTTTGACAACAATTTTCAAAAGTGAAGACCATTTCATCTTTGAGTAATCCAGGAGTGCAAATCGGAGCCCTGAAATGATTGCATTGTTGGCTCTTTCACACAAACCATTTCCTTGGTTTCGGTGAGGCGGAGCTAACAAGTGTTTGATCTGGAATGGCGAAAATTTGAGGAAACTTGTTTGGACACAAAGTTTGTCCAATTGTGTGTCAAGCGTGCCTTGGGCGCTCCGACAGTTTCAAACAGATTGTTGAGGACCCCAATGCTGGCTTCTGTTGTGATACTTTTAACAGTCTTTGCCCAAACATGTCTGGAGTAAAGATCAATAACAGTGACAGTGAATTTGGCGAAAGTGCTGTCGGCGGCGGAAGCCATCACTATGCAAGCCCTAGACCATGTTTCCTCTGGAGTTTCAGGTGTGGGAATTGGATGTAAGGGTCTCTCAAGTGAGACATTCGATTGTTTGGCAATCTGACAAGTGTGGTAGCTAATGACGTCTGGCAATGATTTCTTGCTTGTTTGAAAACCAGAATTGAGAACTGATGGCTTGAATTGTCTTCTCAATCCCCGGTTGTCCACAATTTTCGTGAGACTCCTGGAGAAAACTCGACCTCTGATGGCGTGACCACAAGTCGCAGTTTGTCTCGACATCGGCGGAATATCAATCCTTTGAGGACTTGCGTTTAATCAGATTGAGAGCTTGAATTTCTTTTTTTTTGATCGAAAGCGGTCTTCTTGAAGGTGAAGAACAGCATGTCGGGAGAGTGAGTCAGCCACATGGTTGGCCTTTCCAGACAGGTGTCTGATTGAGAATTCAAAGGGGCTGAGACAGACGGACCATCGGAAGAGTCTGGATGAAGGGTCCTTGATGTTGAACAGCCATTGCAAAGCGGAACAATCAGTGACAAAATAAAAAAAAGCGCTTTCCAAATAGGAGCGAAAGATTTCCGATGCTTTGACAACAGCCAGGCACTCCCACTCAGGGGCAAAAAAGGGTACTTCGTGAAAATAAAGACGACAGGACCAAAATGCAATGACCGTTTGAGAACCGTCTGAATTTTTCTGAGTGAGAACCGCTCCAAGTCCAGACCCACTTGCATCTGTCGTGAGAACGATTGGAAGTGAATGGTCGAAGATGGTAAGGACAGGGGTTTCGGTGAGTTAATTTTGAAGACATTGAAAAAGTGTTGTTGTTCGTCAGTCCATTGGATAGGAACGCCGTCTTTTGTCAGTTTTGTGAGGTTCTTGGAGATTGAACTGAAGTTTGGAATTAAATTTTTGAAGAAGTTTGCCAGGCCAACAAATGACTTGATGTCACGGGAAGTTCTTAAAACTGAGAATTCTTTGATGGCTTTCGTCTTTCCTTTTGAAACAACATGTCCCAGAAAGACACTTCTGTCTGATGAAAACGGCATTTCTCTCGCCTGAGTTTGACTCATTGAGAAAGAGCGTCGAAGAGTCGCTGAAGAAGAGACAGGTGTTCTTCTATTGTTGAGGTGTGGACTAAGTTGCCGTCCATGGATTGCTAAACACCTTTTCCGAGGAAGTCTGCGAGAATCCTTCTCATTTCGCGTTGCAGAACACTGGGGCTGTTTCGGAGACCCATCGGAAAAGTGACAAACTCGAAATGTCCTTTCGGAACGACAGCCTGTGAATGACTCAGAGTTTCTCGTCGGGACTGGAGTAATTTTAGTCCGAGGCGGGACTAACTGACTTTCCGTAACCAAAGTCGAACCTTTGCATTATCGAGGAACGACTTGAAATCACCGGAACTGGACTCGAAGGTGCGGCGAGAGGAATGGCCACCAGTGGTGGTGCTCTGAAGTTATCTGAATGTGAAAAGAAGTCCCTTTGTTGAGAACTCGGTTGATGAGAGGATTGCTGCAGGCTTCCCGGTGAAGCCTTTGGGCTGAAATTGACCAGATTTGGAGGAATTGTTGGGTTTGGAGAGACAGGACTGTGCGGTGTGTCCGTTGTGGTGTTTCTTTTTTGGTTCTTTCGTCTGGAAGGCATTGGATTTGTTCAGCGAATGCGAATGCAATGAATGAACAGTTGAATCGAATGACTGAATGTTTAAATTAGAATGAATGACCGTTGGATCATATGAGAAAACGGTTGAATCGAATGCGAAAACCGTTGACTTGAATAAGTGTTCGATTTGGACGAGTGCTGACTCCATGTCACCAAAACTGAGAAAATTGTTTTTCTGAAGAATCCGATCCTTAGCCGACTGCACCAATTGTGGCCTGAATTGAAGAGAATTTGGGACCAATGAAAAAAAACAAATATTTTAATTAAAATTGAATTGAATTGAATTGAATTGAAAAAACAATGAATGAATTGAGTGACTGTTCAGAGAAAGAGACAAACATTGAATGAATTGAAAGACAGAGAATGAAAGGCAGAGAAAGAGAGGGAAAAATAGAGAAAGAAAATGTGGTCTCGAGACGGCCACATTCTCAAATCTTAATTTATTGATGAAATCTGTGAAACTTTAAACTAAATACTCTTTGGTTAGTCTTTAGATTACTTACAGATTGTCCTTCATTTCAAACATAATTGTATATATCTTTGAATTTATTCAAATTAGTTTTTGTGGCCAAAGGAAGACTTATTTTTGTAACTGAGTTTATAAACAAAACTGTTAAACGAAATTAAGACAATTAATGAATAAACATTTAGCGAAATTTTAAAGAACAATATCTGAGTTTAAATGTGTTATTTAACTCCCGATTATTTAAACTTGTAGTAAAAAGTTCTCGCGCTTTCTGATCATTGTTAGGAGGTTTTGGTGCAAATTCGCCTTCCATATCTAAGAGTGTTTATAAGACAATATATTGTTACCAAAGACTTCAGAAATCTAATTATAAGCAAAGGTGTCACATCCAAACAAATTGTAGTTAGAAATTATTTGGGAATTTTAAGTGAAAAATCCAATTATTCAACCGAAGGATATACATAAACTCTATGCTAAGGAAAGTATTCCTGAGTGGGACAGTCTTTAGATTAGTCAAAATTTTAAGGGTAAATGACGGGTCAGTTGATCAAACTTCGAGTTCATTAAAGATACATTTCATGGCCAGGGTGGTCACGAGTTGGCCAAGTTTCGCCAAACCATTTGAAATGATTATTTTTGGTTCTAACTGTAATTCCAATCTTAGGATTCTTTTATTATTCATTACTGACTTATGATTATACTTTTCATTTGATATTTAGATATTAATTACTTTTATATAGATATTTAATCACTAATTGGGGTTTCACTTTGTTCTAAAGTGCATTTCAAAGTGTACTTTTATAATTAATACCAATAACTTATTTCTTATTTAGCAAATAGTATTTCAGGGTATTATTATTATTATTTTATAATCAATAGCCAATGAAAGACCTCAGACCCAAAAAAGAGTAAAATTGTATATCTAAAACTATTCAGAGTAAGTTTGAACTCCAGAAGGGACGGTCGCAAAGTACCTCATCTAATATAATCGTTTCTGTACTCAGTTATTCTGTTCAATAAAAGTGTTAAGACTTTACGGGTTCTTTGGTCCTTCGCGAACCAAGAACTTAGGGGTTGGAAAGGGCCAAAAGAGTGCGTCTAACTGGAGAAAAGCGGTAAGGCAAACTCTTTTAGTCCATCGTGAACAAGAATCTTAGGGGTCGGGAAGGGCCGACCGTGAGCCCCCGGCTGGTGGAAAAAGAGATGACAAAAAGGATGAAGGTTTCGAAAGACTGGGAGCAGCTCAGACCTGTTGCCTTCGAACTTCGAGCACCGAAACATCAACTCGGTCGAGGTTAAGTGGTTCTCGAGCACCGGAGAGGGTAACTAGTTCCTCACGGTCCAGGCCACGAACTCAAACTCAATTACTACGGGAGTAGCGGCGGGCCTGGAGACCTAGCCAACCTCCACAACAAAAGGGACCCGTTACATATATAACGTTAGGAAAGGAAATCAGGCCGCAGCCACAATCTATTTAAGTGAATCTGTTCCATGTCCTAAAAAATCCATGGGAAATTATTATCACAAAGGAAATTTAATTTTTTGGCCCAGTTGTCCAGCTCTCGTTACAAAAATTACGATGACATATTATCAAGGGTAAATAGTTAATGTTAGCTAAACTCTTGAACCCACCATCTCAAATAAGATTAATTAAGTTGTTTTGGTCTTAGAGGTTGAGTTTTAAGTTTTTCCACAAAAATCAAATATCATTTATTAAGCTACAAAATAATTTTATTTGAATTGAAGTATAGTTTTTCATAGATGACTATATGACTAATTATAAAAAAAATGTTATACAAAAGCACCGCCATAGTGAATCCCCGGGAGTTTTTGTCTGACCCTTCCCATTATTTCGTGTCCACTTCTTTTGTGGACTTTCAAATTTAGGTTTGACCTCAAAAATATTAAACTACATTATTTTTATTAGGATAAGACAATTATTTTTGAATAATCTAAATTAGAATTTGTAAATAAATCAGTATTTGCCTGTCCTGAGGGCTGTTAGTAGTGTTTTATTTCCAATCAATAAATCTTTACATAATTGCTATTAAGTTCTTCATGGACATTTTTCAGAATTGCGCGAGGGGTAATTTTGGCTAAATTCCAAAATTATAGCCCGGATGATATTTCTGGATAGGTGGGGACAGTGTATTGCAAAAGTACTGCTTCGCAGCTCAGAGGCTGTTCCTCAAAATGTTTATTTTGTATTCAAGCGTTTCCTGATCACAGCTTTGGTTTACATTTTTCTGGCCACAGACCTTCCCCTTTTAGTTAGAGGTTTGAAATTAGCAGTTTCTGTAATCGACTATCTCTATATTATCTCAGAAAAATCTTAATCCTATTCTGTCCTCTTTTGATGAAATGCAGGACATTCTTTGTTTTATCAAAGTTATTGATTTTAGTAAAAATTGGACGACTTTTGGCGACAACTTGTCTTTTATTTAGTCTCATTATCACAAATTAAATGTTAGGAACAAATGTCTAACAAATTTGCAGTCAGTACTAAATACCAAACAAAAACAACTCCAATTTGGTTCTTATGTCCCATCAATGAGCGCGCAATACGTCTAAACTTATTGGAAAAATCTAAAACACACTCTATTTTAAATAAATATTATATGAAAATTGTTGGATAATTGAAAAATGTTTGATTTGATTAGAAGATTAAAGAATATTATCCGAAATGTTCCGGTAACCATTTCCCAGACCATTTTGAAGGAACTCAAGTTTAAGATCTTGGCGAGGGCCGATTGCGGGCCACTATCTAACATAAATTGAATTCATTCTGTGCCTCATATAATGAATTTCATGAATATTGAGAAATATTTTAGTTAAAAATGTTTTAAATAAAAAAAACGCAATATTTTGTTTTACTGCAAAATTTTATAATCAGCCGTTGAGCGCATCTTTTTATCTGTTGTCCAATTAAATCAATGAAAACCCTCTTTATTTAAAAGAGATTTAACAAGGGTAACCACTTTAGTATGCCTTATAAAGCTAATTTAGGCTTAAAAACACCTGAAATTTTCGAAGAAAATGGTCGTTTGCCGCGTTATTCCCTTCCGTGTAATGAGGGTAGGGTTGCAAACATTCAATATTTCACAGGATTTAAGGATAAATTTAGGTTAAAAGTTGAGTTTGATCTCAAGACTTATTCTCAGGTGTATCTAGATTTTTGGTATTTCCTGCGGAAGTATTGCGTCCAAAAGTGGAATGTGAGAACTGATTCGCGCCAATCGGTTGACCCAACTCGGGATCGGTTCCCCACACAGTGTCTACAAATATTTTGAGAAAATACCGTTTAGTAATTTGAAAGTCAGACGATGACAATACAAGGGCTAAATCATTGGTGAAATGATTGCAATTATTGAAAAACAAGTGGTATTTCTTTCCGCGAAATTGTTTTCTTCCCAACGAATCCAACAAATGTCTGAAATCTGTTTCATTAAGTTTTGTATAACCGATGAAAACTGTTTCTCTGTTAAGTAATTGTTGAAAATTATTAATTTATTTGAACCAACAGTTGAAAGTATTTACTTGTATTCAAATGACTTTTGGAAGTGTCCAGCACATTTGGGCACCACATCGAACACACCGCTATAATTGTCTGTGTGTCCACCGAATGAATATTCTATTAAAAAAGTTTAAATTATTTCGTTTAATATTTATTTATTTTTTATTTGAAAACCTGAGCCAAAGATTTCAATTCCTGAGTGATATATACCGAGTCCTAATTTCTCTGAATAACGATTCAGTGAAGTCTGAAATGATTGAAATTATCAATGAACATTGCCAAATATTTGAGTTTCAATTACAATATCATAGATATTGAGTTTTACTGGATATTTGTCTTCATATTTCTTCAATGGATTCATTTGTGAGATATATTTGATAGCAATTGAAATAACAGCGAATTTCAAATAAATTTAATCTAAACTTTTAATTTTTGCATTGAATTGAGTTTTGAGATCCGGAGCGCTCTTCTCAGACCATTCAATGAAGGCATTTTACAAATGAAACGATTTTAACTTCAGTTTTTAACTTAACTAGTCAAATTAATTTTATTTGTCATGTGATGAGCATTTTTAGTGGATAAGCAGTATTCTGAGTTGCACGCGCTAGGTGTTAATTATTTGCTTATAATTTAAAATCGAATTGAGTTCAAAATAAAAACCAGTTACCCTATTTGATGACAAATAAGTTCGCCACCTTTTAAGCCATTAGTCGAAAAGAGCGACCTTATCCCTTTTAGGACCAAAGGCGTGGCCTAATATTTTGAGATTTTGAAAAATCGAATTTATTCAACCAATCAGTGAT
>JAQIWP010002131.1:0-11994 GCA_034695525.1 Euzetes globulus
AATTAATGGGTTTTCCAAATACTTCTAAACCAATGGTTGACTTCAAGACACGATTGAAATATAATTGGATCTAAAATATAAAGATTAATTTAGTTTTAATTTAATAAAAAGAAATATATATCACCTCAAAACTTTTTCTTTTAATTTTGCCAAGTAGAAGGGCTAATCCGTGTATTTTATGCAAGCTTCTTTTAGCCTCGATATCAATTTTTGCAAGGAATGAACACATGGTTAGCATAAATGTAATATATATCATGATTATCATTGTGACAGCAATGCGCATCATATTAAACCCATCTTGCTTAAAATAAATATCTACATAGGTTAAATAACAAATAAATGATGACCAAAATATAATAAATGACGTGAATTTTGGTCCCAAAAATAGATTCAAAGCCTGTATATAATCACATATTTTGTTATGTAATTCAAGAGAATGACTAATATTTATGCTTTCACCAAATAAATCGATTTGTAATAGTTTTTCATTAAATTTTCTTAATATCAAGATACATTTATAGCAGAGCATAAAGAATACGAAAAATTCTCTTAAAACAAATTGAGAGAAAATAAAAATTTCAATAAAAAGGTATATTAATGCAAGAATATAATTAGTGGGATATTTGTAAACAAAGGAAAATTTAACAGAAAAGCTTGGTATTGTAAATAAAAGGAAAACAACTAGCATAAGAATTCTTGATTTTTCGAGATATTCAGTTAAAGATTTGCCTGCTCTCATTAATGTTCTGTCCAATTCTTTATCTTGAAAATCAGCATAAATTCTGCTTACTTCATCTAGCCACTTACATTTATCAAGATAATATAATATTAATTGTATGATTACGAATGAGTTATAAGAAATGTGCAGCACTTCCATCATAGGCCAGGCGCTCTCACCAACCACATAAAAACACATTAAACCAGACTTCGGAATATCATCGTAGTCAATAATAAATAACAATCTTAAAATGTTCATGATGAAGATAATGACATAAGAAATAAATATTATCCAAAAACCTTTTCCATAGTTTCTTGATATTTGTCTTCTGATAGAAATGCAGAATATTTTTGAATCAATATCAAATAGTGAAAGTATATCTAGAAGGAATTTTGAATCCATTGTATATCAACAAGTGCACTCACTTACTCGGATATAATTCAGATGATATTTTATATGATATGGTGGGACATAAATTTATAATAGATTATTTAAGAATTTCTTTATTTAGTAATTTTATTTTATTTTTATTTAATATTAGAATATTTTAAATAAATATAAAATGTCTTATTTATTATAATCTAGATAGATTAATGAAATCAATAAAATAGTTTGATCATTAAGGTTCTAAAATAAATTACTTTATATAATAAATTATAATATCTTCAAATTTTATTTGTGATATAACCAAATTGCTTACTAAATAAAGTTCTAGGCTATTTAAACAATCTTAGAATTAATATTTTACTTTAATTTTATTATTGATTAGGTTTTATTTTTTTTAAATTTATTTTTAATCATCAATTATAAAGTCTTTTTAAAGGTTCGTGGTCACAATGTATAAATGGTCCGCTAAAAATTGGCTAGTTTATCAAGGGTTTCATGAACAAGGTTAACAGACTAGATGGTTCAATTGAAAGAATTTTGTTAGGAATGTTTACTTTAAAGTTTAAAAAGAAGAACATTTCTCTAAAAATTATCTTTGTTTTGTCCATAATAATAAAGGCTAAAATATTTGATCAGCACATTCTCCGGCATGCTCATTTTACGGTAGACGGGTAAAATTGGCTCAATATTCTTGCTGAATCAAAATTCCAGAGAAAAACAAGAATTCACAAAAAACTGCAACAATATTTTTATTGCAATATTAGGCCATAACTGGAGTAAAGGCATTAAAATAAAGTCATTTTCTTAAAGTATTTTTCTTTGAAATCTTTGACATTCGTATAAATTACAGCTCAGAATATGAATGAAAAGAAACACTGAAAGGAAGGCAATGTAAATGTATAGATTATATTACAAATATTTTGCAATGAAAAATTGTTTCTTTTATCAAAACGGGTATCAGAAAAATGGGGAGGGGGTGAAAAGGGACATATATAAATAGGCTAGAGTCTTCACTTACTTTTGGATAGTTAGAGCGGAGACACTTTGAATACATTATAATGTACAACAGTATAAAGGAAGACAGAATATTGTAATAGATTGTTTTTTAATCTTATGAATACAAAATCTATATAGCTAATAGCCATGACCAATTTGAGTCGCATAGAATAAGTACTGTGTATTTATATTATCAAGTGAAAACTTTAAAAGATTATTCAGTGTAGAATTCCTAGAAAAAGGAGCTGTCTACAAGGGAACAGAATATTCATAGAAAATTAGTAATCCATCTCTTATTCAGTAGTAATTTATGGCAATTTTTGCTGAAAATTCTGTTCATAAGTTTTATATAAGAAAAGGAATTATATTTAAGTTACAATATATAGACAGTTTGCAAAAAAAGGCTTGATGATAAATGACTTTTTTTATTCAAAGTCACTTTTTAATATTAATGATGATCAACTTGCTATTGTGGATTAATACTAGTGAATAATTTATTATATGATACAAAATTTTATTTAAGAGGTTTTCTTACCTCCATTTAAAATAATTAATTTTATTTTCAGTGAAAATATTCTTGATGTTCTTTTGCATATTTAATTAGCAAAAAAGTTCCAATTATAAGGTATCTTTTGATTAAAAAATAAATTTTCATTTGTTATACATTTGTAGATCATTCAGTATTGAAATTCTGTACCGAATAATTTATCTATTATCAAGGTAATTTACACCTTGCATTTTTCTTGATATATTATTTAAAAGTTAAGCTTGATAAAGTATAATTTGTTAAGTACACACAAGAATTGTGCAATATATATGTAAAATATAATATAAAAGTAGTGGTCATAAGGAGCCATAGAGTTCCTTATTTTGTTGGGCTATAGCGAAATCGCTATCACATATAGCCCCCATTTGCTTATTCTGTGCTCTATAACTATCGGACCACCAATTGAATTACTTTTTAAACAAGTCCAATATTTGAATAATTTTGTTATACAAATTACAGTTTGTTAGTTTTTGCTGCCGAATGAAAAACAAAACAAAAAATGAAATGGACTCACACTATAAAATTTGTAAATTGTTCTAGACATCTACCAAGTTTCAATTCAACTTTAATTTTTCATTTATCCTTTTTAATAGTTGTTATTTACCCTGAATATTTGCAATAATATTTATGGCCGAGTCAAAAATAGAATTGTGATGGATTGGATGTGATGGATGGCATTTGCCAGTCATCGGCAGCCTTCTTCCCTTCTCTTTCCAAGGTTGTAATGAATTTTTTTTTAAATTATAGACACAATTTGTGATTAAATAAAATCTTTTACTCCATAATTCTCAGGATAAATAGCAAGAAACTTGTCATGAAATTGCTTAAGTTAGTTCAAAGAAGTTACAGTTGAAAATTTTATTTGAAAAACTGTAATTTGATTACAAAATTATTCAAATATTGGACTTATTTTAAAAAGCAATACAATTAGTGGTCCGAAAGTTATAGAGCCAAGAGCAAACAATGGCTAGTATGCTTTTCTTAGCAAGCAGCAAAAAAATGGAACTCTATGGCTCCTTATGGCCATTATTTTTATATCATGTGAACAAGGATAATTAACTATTTTTTATTATAATGTGTGTAAATGTTACCCTTTTAATTTAAAAATTAATTATTTATATTTTTATAAAGTTCAACATTAAACATGATCGGTTTGCCTATAATAACACTAAATGTCTCACAAACGAGAGACAATAATACCAAAATCAAGTGCAAGTATTGGAAGACACTAGAAAATAGGCTCAAAACTTGTATTACAAATTGTAACTTGATGTTTTATTGAAATTTATAGAGTCAGTCTATTTGCTTTTTTCAAATACTAACAAACTGTAATTTGTATAACAAAGTTATTCCAATATTGGACTTGTTTTGAAAGCAATACAATTAGTGGTCCGATAATCATAGAGCACAGAATAAGCATATAGCCATGCTTCCATGGTTCCTTGTGAAAGGGCGCACTTTCACAAGGAGCCCAAGAAATGGGACTCTATGACCACTATTTTTATATTATTTTATATATTTTATATCAAATGCTAAAGATAATTTACCAAAATAACAGACAAATTATTAAACAAAGAAAAGAAAAGAAAATTCTAGGTGCACAGTAGCAAGATAGTCAATTTCAAAAGTTTCTTTTATTGTTTAAAAAATTACATTAAATTCTAAAACATTTAAAACATTCTCTTCAAATACAAATATATTCCTTGTAGGATTTATTTAAATTCAAATTACCCAGTGAATTTTGATTCCGAAAATTTTAACATTTTTTAATAATACTAATGCATTTCCATAAAAAATAGAAATTATTGTATTAAAATTTTTTAATAAAGGTTGTAACCAGATATTTCAAAATAAATAACCCTATGTTCATGGATAATTCGTAATGTGTCTTATGATGTAGTTACAGTTTAAAAATAATTCTATAGTGGAGGTTTCCCAAAAATACTGTTTATAAATTTCTGGAATAATTTAGAATCATTTAAAAAGAAAAATTACAGCTTTTATTTGATTTCTTAAAGGCCCTGATCATTTGACATTTCACAAGACCTTATTGAAACAAATGTCACTGAGCACCAATATAAATAATTATATTTTTCTTTTGCTTCTAATTTAATCTAGGTTATATGATTCCCGAAGAAAAATACATTGTTTATTAGATTGTTTATTGCCTGACAATTCAAATAAGCCAATTTTATGCAGGATCATGCAGTCAGCAATTTTTCATTATCCCGGTCGTTTTGTGGCTATAGCATTTATTCTAAAAAAAAAACTTGGAACTTACAATCAATGTGAATTATGGGATGATGACAAGCTTAATATTTATTTTCATTGCTATAAATCCGGAGAAAAGCCATAATAAATATGGCCATAAATCCAGTGTCAAAACAACTGTCCTTTCAGTTTCAATCGAATGAATAGCAAGAATAGAATATAGGGTTCACTCAAATAAATACACAAAATTGAATGAAAGGCAGAAAGAATTTGATTTACAGTTTTAGTTACAGTCTATCTTCGATTTAATTACTGTTTTTGTGCAGGCCAGATTTTATATCATTGTATGTCTTAAATCAAAGTAATTTGATGCTGTTTAATCTAGCTTTAGGAGAAGGTGCAGGGTTATCTTTTATATAATAGTTTCAATCGATTAGAGAAGCAAGCTAAGATAATTTTGAGTAATAGGTACTGAAAAATTAGTACCTTAAACCAATGATAATCTGTAAGAAAATTTGATCTTTATGATAACCAATGTCGTCGTTTAATTAATGTCTTCGAAGCTTTTTCATCCATGAAATTCTTGAATTTTCTCAATTCTGATCACATGAGAAGACAGCAGCTATTTTTGAGATTCCAGATAAGGTCAAAGGTTATTTAAACTCTCTTTTGTTAGAAAATTGTGAATTAAGATCAGAGATTAGCAAGGTTCTTCAATTAAATTCAATATTTATCTTGATATAAAAAATTATAATGTTTTCCATTGAGGTCACCAGAAAATAGGTAAAGTAGATAATGATTAAATAAATTTATTACCAACTGTGATTTGTCTAGATAACTATTAGAAAAATGTTCAGATTACAATCTATTGTGCACTATCTTGCACATCCTTATCTGAAACTTTAACTGTTCTTCTATTAAAAGCTGTCATTTGTTTGTTTAATGCAAAAGTTTAACGTAATGTGTAATCAACTGTTAATCTCTTTAATGATAACGTTTGGAGGAAATAATCTGTTAACTGAAGGGAGCGGTAGGGAACGGTAGGGAACGGTAAGAATATTGCTTTTTTATATTAAACTCATTATGGTAATTTTGTTTTCAATTTTGATTAAAGACTTTTTTAATGTTCGGAAACAATTTCTAATACAATAGTTGATCAGCCAAGTTTAGTTATTTTTTGGATTAACTTTAATAGCCAAGGACTGTTTAAATTTTTAATGAGCTTTTCCTGATGGATAAGTTATTTGCCATTAAACAAGATTAAATTCTCATAAAATATTTTTGCAATTCTGCCTACACTTTGACACGTGTGCGTTGGTGATATAATTTACCTACATATAGAAATTCTTGATAATTTCATTTCCTTTTTGAAGACTTTTCTAAAATTGCCGGATTTGTGTGTCAGCTTAAACAAATACCATGGGAAATTGAATTGAATTATTCCTGAAAGCTTTTTAGATTACAGGACTTACAGGATGTTATGCGCCAACTAATCGCATAAATTTATGCTTGATCATCTACTTAAAAATTTAATTTATTCTGTAACTTCAAGCAATTACAAATAATTTTTCTAGAATTAAAATTTAATGTAATTTCTTTAGAACCTTCTCATAAATGTCAAATGAAAGACCTTGCTCATTCCTAATACAGAAATTCTATTTGCAGTAATGAAAAAGAGCGATTTCCGGGCCAGAAAAGGCCAGAATAATCAGTGCCATTTTTTATTGATGTCATTGAATATTGTGTTACACTTATTGAATGTCTAAACGAGGCCTGACTTCAATTGAATGCAAGCAACAAATTCTGTACATTATTATTGTGCAAGAATATATTGTGTGAATTATATACAGTGACATAGAAAATGCACAGAACATACAACAGTTTTATGGATTGAAATGATTGATTGCCAGCACTGGGCATATAAGATGCCTGTTTGTGTGAGAGTGTGTGTGTCTCGCCTCACAACTACTACTGACAGTTCTGACGATAAACAAGGAATAAATGAGTGACAAAAATAAATTCTCCTGACATTCACGAGAACTACTCTAAAGAAATGCAATTCTGATTCAATGGAAATTCAGTTCTGAAGAAATTCCTAATAATATAGTGAAGAATGATGGGAGAGAAGGAGAGGGAGGGAGAGAAGGAGAGAGGGACGGAGAGAGAGGGAGAGTGAATAGTGATGCATCTGTAGAGGGCTCAGAGGGGGTACTCTAATCGGATTTTGAAAGGGATCGGTTGCAAATTGAAAGGGCAAGAACAGGAACTACTCATAACAAAAAAATTGTTATTCTGTTCATCAAATAGAATAAAAGATGAGTAGCTTGTTCAAATTAAAATCTAAAGTGTGACGGTTTAGAATACCTTGGTCACTCCTAATGAAAAGAAAGTTGAAAATCAAAATCGTATAACAAGTCTTAGAGTTATATATGATTTAAGGAATAAGTGAGAAGTAAGAGGAAGAAAATAGCGCTTAAAACGGAAAATAATGGACAGAAAAGTCAAAAGAGAACGGGAAAGGGGAGGGGTTGACAGAAAGGGGGGAACAGTACTGAATGGGAAAAACATTGGAAACAACTATTAGCTGAAGAAATGGTAGTTGTTTTTTATTGCCAGCGAATGAGACAAAAAAGAAGACCAAAATTTATTGATAGACTCAACAGAAAAACAGACCATTAATTAACCAAGAGATCAGCGGAAAAAACCAGTCTGTTTTATTGTTTGTACTTGGACACAAAAAAGGAGTTAACTGGCAAAATATTGTCTGCTTTGGTGTGCAAATAGTTGAGCAGAGTCACTAAAAATGAAATCAAATATAAAAATGCGATACTTTTGTCGTAAAAGCAGTGTTATTATTCAGAGCACTGTTTTCGTTGCACAGAATATTCTGTTCCCTGAAAACAGTAAACAGCAGTACTGTTTTGGTTGAGATTCTGCGCCGACTGTGTGTTTGAAATTGTTTTGCCATCCCTTTCCAGTGAGGTTGGACTGTCGGAAAGTTTCCTTTTTAGTGGTAAGTTTCCGGAAAATGTTTAAAGGACATTTATTATGATGTGATAAAAATGATTAGCTTGCAAATATTTGAAAATTATAAAAAATATTTTATCTTGTCAATCATATTTATTATTATCATTCAATTTAAAAACTGTAATAATTGCTACAAGATAATTTTAAAATACTTTCTTTAACTTAAATCAAAATTCATGGTTATTCGAAATTTGACAATTTTTTTCCAAACATATCTTTATAGTTTAACCCACAAAAAACTATACTTCTAGAGCCAATGGAGCAAATTGACCTGTCAATTTATAAATAAAATTAACTTCAACATTTAAAGACTAGCCATTACACACTGTTTTTACATAAGTTAATCAAATGACCTTTTAAATAAGCTATTTATATTTTATTAAAAATATATTTTTAACAAAGGTATTTTTAAAAACCTTTTAGACCAACCAGAATGTTAAAAATACCAAGTTATATACTCAATCTCAGCTTAAATGAGTGATGACCAAGGTGGTTATTTTGAATTACTTGGCTAACACTGACATTATTGTAGTTTTATCCCCCTTGGCCAGAATGTTGACACAAATATGGTGAGTTTAAGGGTTCTGCTGAATGCCACATGAATTTTTACAGTATCATTTTTAAAGCATCCAGTTGATTAGAGGAAAATTTTGTTGGTCTTAGTAAATTATTTTCTTGTCTTCTTAATTATTTTTTAATTATTTATAAAATTTTGTCTAAATAATTTTTAGAAAAAATATTTAAAGCTACTAAAGAAAAATATAACTTTTGCAAACTTAAAATGCTAAAAATATTTACTCGAACAGATATCAAATTTTTATAAAATAATGTTAAATAACCTAGTTTTAATATGCAAAGAAATATTCTTTTCCAAATTTTCCAAATTATAATTTATTTTTTGCTTCATCAATTTTATTTGATTAAAATATTAAATTTACAGCTCTTGATAAACTAAATATATTACCAACCCAAAATTGACAACTCTATAGTCCATATTTTTAATTTTTGAAATAATAAGATGTTACAAAATAATGAAAAACATCAATTACAGTTTCTAGTAACTAGGCAATTAAAGCATTGAATTCATTTCGGATCCAAGAACCCTTTATTTTGAAGTATTAATAAATAAAAATATTTAAAATAAGTATAAAAATTACAGTTTATGTTCAAAACTATTAAACAAATAAAATTAACCCTGATATAGCCCTGATTCTTCTTTAGTTGAACTAGCTTAAATAGAATGGTAAAGAAAGGGAAATTTACCAAAGCGTAAATTTCCTGGCGGTGCGCGCACCGACACAGTCAACATTTAATACCTATCTGTTTAGGGTTAAGCCCATTCTGTATGTGAAAACATTACTTTCTATCAGAGCCTAACTGTTGTTCAGTGGATAACAACATTTCGTGCAAAACTCAGTGAACACACTTGGATTGCAGTTCACTACATCACTCCGGTGTTTTGCAGAGAATACTCGAACCTGTGCTCTTGTAAACCTGTGCTATCGCTCAGTGCTGTGCCGTGTGTTGTTATTTGCTGTTAACTGTGATATTTGAAATATAAAGAAATAAATTTAATAAAGAAACTGATGGATAAAAGACAAGAATAAATGAAAAATAAGCAGAACTGCCCTTAGAGGTATTCCTTCAGCTCATCAATATATCTATATAAGAAATCTTTATGCTTTTTTATATCAACAAGAATTTGTTGAAAGATTCTTTTATCAACTAGTTTTTCATCAAAAAAATACTTCTTTATTCCTTTGAAATATCCGCTGAAAATTTGTTTTTAACTCAAAGTCTTTACTTGTTTTCCAAAGAGATTCGGTTCCGATTCAGTCATTCTTCAGGTGCTGTGACTCTCATATAAAAAGTCAGAATTCAATGGAAAGTAAGTCTCCTTAAAGGGAAAAGAAGACAAAAAAGTGTAACTATTTTTTTTGGGGTCAGAATAATAGTGAAACCTCTGTTGAAGGAGAAGAATAAGAATATTCTTCTGGTGATCATTAAGAGCACAATCACTTGTGTGTGTCATCAATATGTCAACACTTGTTATGTAAGACTTCTTCTTCTTCCTATTCTTGTACTACTTCACTGGTAGGGATGTCCAAGGATTCAGTCATTCTGTGATTGATCCTGAGCTTAAATGACCAATGTTGTTTCGATAATTTTAACTGATTTTTAAGAAAAGTTTACCTTTAGAATTACAGTTTGTAAACATGAATTATAAACTGTAACAATAGTTTCAAGTAAACATTCAATTACCTGTTAAAATATTTACCTGATTACTTTAGAGCAAATTTTGCATGAATTTCTTTTATTAAATTACCTGGATTTTAGCTATTTCTTGCATTTTTATCATAAAATATATTTCTTTTTTTAAAATTTCCCTGATAATGCATGGTGAGTGGCTGTGTTCTTACATAATTAACTCCCTTAAACATCCCTGTTCTCTGCACTTATATAACTGGGTCTAGTATTGTGTATTGTCATCAGTTCCTCGACTATAATGTAAACAAATTATTAGAGGATTTATAGAAGAAATCAAATGCATAACAGTATTCAGTATTCATGTAATAAATATATGATATAATAAATGTCGGAATCTATTGAATAAATCGACTGAAGAATTGCCAAAAGAGATAATAACTCAACACTTCTCTGAAGTATGGCTTTGAAAAATGATTTCCATTCAAATACTAATAATCTTGGTAAATATTTGCACTGGTTCTGGTTAGATATAATCAAAAATAATTCCTGATTTCTAGGAATATTCAATTTTATTCTTATTCAGTGCAAACACTTTGTTGATTATATGCATGACAGAGATGTGCAAGTTGTCCAACTGTAAATAAAATTCAATAATAGTTTTAAACAAGGTAGAACAGAGCGGAATAATTAAATGGGATAAATTCAAACAATATATATGCAAGAATATTTTTAAAAAAAAGATAGCTTAATAAAGTCTGATATCACAATATTGACGTTTGTGCTCTTGTACAAATAAGCCAGAATAAATTAAATGGAATGATTGCTTGTAATTCTTTTGTTCTAGCTCTTTGTTTAAAAGAATGAATGGATTCCTATTTCTTCAACGTTTTTAGCTCTTATTATATTATTTTATTTTCGCTTTAATTCTGATTTCTCTTCTTATTGTTTGTTTTGCTATAATTGGGGGGATCACCAAGATCCAATATTAGTATTGAACTTTGGTTCATATCCGGGTACATTAAGATTTAAGCTAATATACAACAGAGAGCATAATGTGGGATATTTATAGAACACTTAAAAATATTCTAGTTAACTTTGAGCTCTGGAAATTAGTAATTTGATACAATTGTGTATTTGTCCACCATGGTTATTGCTAGATCTAATAAGCAGCCCTATTTATACCAAATGTCTATACAGATAAAAAGAGTTGTTTGGGCTTTTAGCGTTAACATTGTTAGGCAGGACTATGCAGGCCTGACATATACAGCCTGTCTTTACTAATCAGACTTTAGCTAGATAAGATGCTAAAGCTGGTAAAAAGGGACTAATTAAAATTATCTTTATTCGATCTAATTGCACCAGCAGCTTCCTTATTAGTTTTTTTGAGCAGTTATTCTTAAAGATGACATCAGACACCTTGCTCATCCCCGTATGTCAGGCAACGACCAGAAAAATGTTAAGAATATTGTTTTGATTGCAAGAGAAATATTGGGCTCAGAATAATATTCCTTATTAAGATATATGATATGGAAAGCAGTGATTTAGGCCTTAATTTGCTTAACATTTATAACAATATTGAATTTGTCCGGACCAGGGATTGCCAAGGTATTCACCGATTTTCAGCTGGGGTTAACTTGTTTTCTATAAATACCTGGGAATTTTTGACTATACAGTGCACTCGCGTTCTTATTCCTCATATACTAAAACCGTTGTAAACCTGGTGATTAGTTTTTCCTTAACTTGAAAATACTTTAATAGATTTCAGCGCATTTTAGATCTCGATATTAACCCTCTCTCGATATTATCCCTCAATTCACCGAAACTAGGGATGCCAAAAAAGAAACAATCTCAATTTAGCGAGAAATATTTCTAGAAATATTTCGAGAAATATTTCCAAAAT
>JAQIWP010002132.1:0-11994 GCA_034695525.1 Euzetes globulus
GATTAATTTTGAAATCATCTTGGCTCTTCGAAACATTCAAAACCTGCTCCTAATATTGAAATAGATTCCTTGTAAGTTTTAATTCGATAAAAAGGTTTTGAAAAAGCATGTAATTAAATTTTTATCTTGTCATCAAAATGATTTATCATTAAACAGGTTTTTAATTAAAATCACTTAAAATTACTTTAATGAGTTTTTATTATATAAAAAAAACTGTTAAAATCGATAAATCCTCTCTATCCCAACCATAACATACATGAACAAGTTTGTAATTGCCAAGGTAGATAAACAGAGAAAGAGCCAGTCTGTTTATTTATTTAGTTAAAATAACAGAGAATCTGATCAAAAGCATTTTGATAAAAATAGTGGACCACCTTGGTCACAACTCTGCAAAACAATTCTCTCATCGATTGGTTGTCCATAAATATAAGGTTTTAATTGCGATAAACATTAAATTCTAATCAATTATGTGTTTAATACAGAAAAGACGGATAAGAAGAAAAAGATTCAAAACAACTCTCAACTAAAGTGTAAGCAAAAGAATATGTTTTATCGATGAGAACAGACTCGCCATTAATAACACAATACTTGTCCTCTTATACAATGATTAATAGTCGGACAAGGTCATTTTTATGGTACGTGATTCGAAAGAATCACCATAATGGAAGACCCAAATTAATCATCCACAAATCTTTGTGTTTAGTCGAGGAAAGTATCAGTCATTTGCAGAAGTAAGTGATGACAAGCCATTGACAAGGCTCAGCAAATTTTAACAAAGCTACAATTTTACACAAGAAAATTAAGCATCTCATCTAAATGACCTTGGTCACAATCACTATTTTCAATATAATTCATTTAATGGTTTTAAAAATTCAAAATCTATAGTTACCAATCTGCTTTTTTGTCATTTTTTCTGTCTCTTTATTAAAAAGTGTATGAGTGAAGAGTAAGGCAACTAAAAGTAGATGGTTACAATTTTCTTTAAATTTTACCAAAAAGACTAATTAGGAATCTGTCAGTCTAATTAAAAAATTGCCATGTTGCTGAAATAAGCTAATTAGTTTATTTTATCTCGAAGCTTATTATAGGAGTTTGATTGTTCAGCTCATCTGAAATAATAATTTCAGTCTATTTTCTGAATTTTCAGATAACTGAGTATTGAATGCATATTATTCTTATCAAATGTTTTTTAGTGTATTTCCTACTAAAAATACCAGAGCATTATGGCTGTCCAACTAATTAACTAAAAGCCATTACTCTTCAGAATAACTGAAATTATTTTCAACTCATACCTAATGATATGTGCAATGAATTAGTAATATAGTTTTCAATAAAACTATTCTGATGGAAAATATATTCCAATTTAGGGCATTGAACATTAGATTTACATATTTTGCAGTAATTTTTATCCTGAGGTTATGTAATTTAATTTCTTTGTTTTAACATTCATTTTATGGAAAGGCCTTTTTTGTAGGAAAAACTCTTTTTTCAAACCAATTCGCCATCCATTCGATTATCGGAATATCGATCAGAATCTATGACTAATTATTCTGGATTAGTTCAGGATTTTGTTCTACATCAATCATTATTATTGAATTCCATATTGTTGAATTTAGATCCAGGCATATTTCCTGTATGACCAAGGTATTATGATAATATATTTTAAACATTGTATGTACAGAAACATTCCTCTAATTTCACACAGTTGGGACTTTAGGCTATGCCAATTATTGAATGTGAAAATAGACAAATGTAAAATTAGCCATATCCTTTAACATTGGTCTTAAGACGAGTCTGGGATCGATGGTGAAATTATACAATGCAAAAATATGAGACTGTTTATGCAACCAAAGAATTTTATAGTAAAAAGATTAATTATTCATTAAATTAGATTAAATACAAGAAAAAAGTTATTAATATTTAATATCTATATAGAGGACCAATTAGTTGTAATTTAATGTTCCCCTGAACATCTGGATAACCATAAAATCTAATAACCGGAAAGCAGAGATGGCCAATGAAAAAATTTTAGGGGGTATGAAAAGGATTATTTTGCCAAAAGTCCTGTATGGGTATGGGGTAGGGTAAAATGGCGGACGGAAATAGAGCCGGAAACAATAATTTTCTTCTAAAATTGGCTTATTTTCCTGTGTTTTAAGCTTAAATTAGGCTATTCTGCAAGTTTTAATGCTAAATTCCTTCAAATAAAGAACAAAATGGGGGATTTTTCGGCCGCTATTTGCAAAAATGTCTGATTATTGGTCTACATTACCTAAATATCCTAAAATTTGCCAAATTGTAGGCAAGTTTATATTAAAATATGAATCATTCAATATCCTGTTTATAAATCTGAAATATGCACTTCCTTTGAATGTAATGAATTGTTTCTACTATAACTAGAATTGTATAATCAGTCGGTGTCTATCCCTTAATGTGTGCACACAATGTCTTTGTATTGTATTTTTGATAAATTCTAATAAATGTTTAAAGCAAGAACAATTCTTACTGTCTACAACCCATTCAAACGGTTTCCTATTAAGATATCATTTTTGTACCATGCATTTTTGGTTTTCATTTTTTTCAAATCTAACTTATCATATGTATGAATATTTTATGGGTCAACACATTTGCGCTGAAATAATGCTCTTTTGAAAGAATTCTATTGGAAATCTTGGCAATCAGTGTTTATTGTTATTCTCTAGATAAGCTTAAAACCCAAACCTTTTGAATAAACATACTGTTACTTTTGGACAAGCTATGAGTTCACTTAATTACTAAGTTAATTATATTAAATGACTTGCTCGTTTTGTTTGAAACCCTACGTGTGAATATTTTATATGAATTCTTTTGCGCATGCAATAATGCTCATTCAAATAAAAACAATATGAAAACTATTCTTGGTTTGATGATAACGACATAAAACAAGTGGAGCATGGTAAAGAGCTTTATAAGTGCTAGTTCAATAAATGTGTTAAAATAAAAATGATAAAATAATCATATTACTTTAATTCATTTAATTGTAATAGCTCTTATAAATGCACTTTACCATGCTCCACTAAATTTGAATGGAATGTCAACCTATTATTATCATAGATTGCTAAGTTTTCACATTGAGTTTGAAACTTATTGACTAATTTATTGTTCTTCGCTAGATAAGCTTAATACCCAAGACATTTAAAACAAACATACTATTACTTTTCGACAAGAAATAAGTTTATTCAGTTACTAGGTTACTTTCATTAGATCTCATACTCATTTCAATTGATCATTAGATGTTTGGGGACGTACGCAAAGTACGTACGCGAAATTTTACTAAATCTAAGACACCCCTCCCCCTATAATAGACTGTCATACACTCAACTAATTTTGTTACAAAAGTACGTACTATTAGCTTTACCCCCCCCTCTTTTGAAAAATTCAAATTATTTAAATTTTTTATTCTGTCAATCAGTCCAATTATTAATTACATGAAAAATTACATGAGAAATCAGTTTTTCGGAAGAAATGGTTAGGTCAGTAATAAGAATCAAGTCATCATCAGCGATCTTTCAAATAAATATTTTGTAAACTAAAGCTTTTATTCAATTGAGTTCGTCGGGAATCTGATAAGAAATAATCCATACAACCCTTTGCTTAAAACTTATTAATCAATTACTAGATTATTATTTTGATTATCATATTTTAAGCTAATCCTTTCTTCAATTCATATGATCTCAACCTATCTTTTAAGTACGTACAAAACTGAATCCCCCTCCGCTAAATTCATACGTTTTCGTACGATTTTGGCTTAACCCCTCCCTCCCTCTTCTGAGCTTACGTATTTTACGTACGTCCCCTTTGACTTTTTGTGCTTGAAATCTTTGACACATGAATTAATGCTCTTTCAAATGAAAACTTTATGAAAATTTGGCCATCAATGACAAATTATTATTATAAGTAGGACATAACAAGTTCTTATTATCAATTTATCATTAAATATAGAATACAATTTTTTTTACTCAAAAGCAATTTGAATATTATCCACGTTTTCTAACCTTTTTGACAGCATGATAATTTTATTTTACATTTAATGTAGATAGAATATCTATATTATGTCTATTTTATCAAATGAAATTCTTCTAATTGAAAATAGAGCCAAATTTCTTTCAAATCAATAGACATGTATCTTGGCTAAATCAAATCATCGCAGTATTAAGAAGAGAGTTGAGCAATGTCTATTATTTATTTATAAGCCTATAGAAATTCAAAATAGTAGAAAAAGTTTCAAAGTAAGATGATGAAATGTGCTAATACATCTTATAAACTTTTAACCTATTTATAAATTATTTATCAGCAGTTAATTTCAAAATACCTAGGCGAGTTAGACAAGGAAGCTGATAACAACTCGTTATCAAACTATGCCCAAAGCATATCTCAATTTTTCTATTGAAATGGTATTAAATGATAGTTGTTAGAGACGTTTTTAGTAAATCATTTGACATGTTTATTTTAAATAATAAAAAATGTATAATATAGAAAAAACTAATTCTTAAAATTTATTTTAAAAAATAAAATTTTATTTTTAAATATAATAATTATTTATTTCCTCATATATGCTTATAACTTGTTTAATTTACTTTTAAGATTTGCTTTTATTATAATGAAAGTAAAATTTTATCAATTATTTTAATTCAATTTAACTTTATTAGTTTTCTAGGCAAATTAATAACTAGAGCAAATTGATAAATTGGGAGAGGTGATCATTTGGGCAAAATGAATGTATCCCAAAGAAAGGCAGATTATAAAAATATGATTTTACAATAGCTCGTGAATTATTAAAAAAAACATCGCACTGTTCATTCAATAAAAATTGTGCAAGATTTTTTTTTGGAATCTTAAACCATAATAAATCCAACCTTGAGCTTTTCCTCTTAAATTTCAAGCAAAACTATTTAGAATTATCACAAGATGTTTAATGGAATAAATATTGGTGCTTGTAAAAAGTTTTAAATCTGGCATTTTACTTTTCTTGGATTTATTGTTCGACAAAATCAGCTCTTCTTTTTGTTTCGGATATACTTGCACAGTTTAAAAACTATTACACAAAAATGCCTTTATTCATCATTCATATAATTCTAAGCTTTTAATGGAAGGTATTTTCTGAGAACTATTCTGTTGTCGAATAAAAAAGTCTAAGATTTCTACTAAAATATTATTGAATTTTTTTCACTTAAACATTGAAATAAATTGTTTTGAGAAGTGAGTGATAAGAACGCATTGAAAAGTTAATAGAATTCACTTTAATATTCAATAAGCAAAATTCTTACAAAGGTGGTTTTATATTTGCTAGAGTATTTTTTAAATTTATTAAATAGAGTATACCTTTTCAGTCGGAACCTTTTAAAAATGCACTTTAAATAAGAAATAAAGCACATTAATTTAGTTCAGCACTCTTATTAAAAGCATTTTTATCTTAAAAATTGTTATTGATGGTAGACAAACCTGGGGAAAGCCAAAATGTTAAGCGAATCAGATCAACTCTAACTATTGTGTGTTTTTTATTATTATGCCTTGTCCACCTCGTTGGAATGTGCTAAAGTATAAAATCAATAACTTTTATATATGTATATTTGAAAACAAATTCACCGACTAAATCACTCTCACCTAAAATAATCAATACTTATTGGAATAATATGTTAAAGCAGGAATGTGCAAGGGGTATTTTATGAAATATCAAGCTAGGTCCGAGATTTGGTGCTTTATCCTCCTTCAAGAATTGCAATTTTGTCCCTTAATTAAAAAAAAATTAGCATTGTTATTGAATATAAAAGCTTAATTGTGGTCTAATAAAGCCAACGCTTTAAGTCTATTAAAAACAAAATAGCAAAAATGTCTTTAAACAAGGCGTTTTCAATTGTTATTTTGGACTACGATTTTTGTAATGTACCCCTATATCTCTTCCCTAGATTTTGTTCTGATAAGTCATTATCTCGCGCTATCATATAATATCCCTCTAGGGTCACGAACCTTGCATACCCCTGTGTTTAAGGAATTTTTAAAAATGCAACAAAAATACAACAAGTTAGCTTAACTCCATTAAACAAAGACATTTCACACAGAGAGCCCTTTTGCTTTAAGTTATTGCCAAGTATCTGTGGGGCTCCGATCTACAACAATTTGATGCTAGAAATCTTACTAACAATTTTGTACCTGAACTGTCAATTACAGGTAACAATTGAATTGACAGAAAATATATTGCTTTTACTTATTTTTGCTGTTTTGCACAAACAAATTGGATTTTACCCATTGTTTGACAAAAAAGGTAATAAAGGATAAGAGTTTTACTCAAAGTTAATCCGAATCACTGGAACTCAGCAAGTTTTTAATCTTGTTAAAAGAAATCTTTCTGAGAATTCCAAAAATAGATTTCACTCATAATTATGATTCAAATTGAAAGAATCATGATGATTGACAAACATAATACTTGTAAGCAATTTCAAACACTTTCCTTTCAATTAAAACAGTGATGAATAATAAATTCTTAAGGCAAAGACCAGTGTCAGAGTTATAAGGGTTAAGCTATCTTCAGCTATTTATTGTCAATTGCTGGACAAATACATTGAATTGATTTCCTATCTTATGAAATGGGATTCTCATTATTTTTATTTAGAAAATGGTATATTCATTCTGAAACTCCAGGATTAATTGTTTAACAGTTGTTAGAGCATAACATTTTCACGACGAAGTGAAAGACCAAAATTAGAGTAAAACTTCACAATTAATTTGTATGTATTGAAAAAAGGTAGCCAAACGGGTATAGTAGTGTTGCTTGCTCAACATAACTCGTGCGGCACGAGTCATGCCTATCAGGGCCTTCAGTATCTCAGTGTCTATGGGTATGTGCCTCTTGTCACGCATTGCACATACATGACCATAGCCTACCCCTGGATATCTATGTATTTATAGAGAAGTTAATATCAAACTTATATTCATTTCATTTGTATATAAGAAGTGCAAAAATGTATTGATTATAGTATTTATAGTTGTCTTTGAGCTCTTAACCAGAGCCTATCACCCGATGCCCAACAGTACTGGTCCGCCGTTCCCGGTCAGCATAGAACCTGACCAGCAATAGTCTTGGGAACCCGAGGACAGCTGGGCTGCACAATCCCCACCTTGGGCACCCGTAACTAGTATACCTTATGATGTCAAGAATTTGCCAAAATGCCCCTGAGGTTTAAAAAAATCGTAAAGAAAGAATGATACCGAATTCACTAAAAACAGAGATGGCCAATTAAATTTTTTTAGGGGGTATGGGGAGGAGTATTTTCAGTTTACAAGGGGATACAGCCCTCCATTGGCCATCTCTGCTCAAAAATAACCGGCCTAACAGTTTGGCATCCATTTTTATTTTATTTTCCGCCATTTAAACTGAAATTACATTAATGACAATTTATGCTAAATTAAGTCTAATTTAACAATTTAGACAGAGATAGGGAACAAAAAGGCCGCTTCCTGCGGTAATTCCGTTCAACATTTCCGGAAAGTGCCCAGTTGAAGTTCGTAAATTCGCAATTTTACCTTAAATTTAAACTGAAATAGCCAAATTTAAAGGTATCCACAACCCTGACCACCCCCTTAAAGTTGAAAATCTTGTCTACCGACGCTTTTATTTAAAAAGCATAAATTTTCTTGAGCTTATTAGATTATTACTAGGTAGTCCTAATTGAAATGAACATTTCAAAGCAATTATTTGATATGCAATTGCCTTGCACTATTTTTCGATTTAACATTATATACTTAATTACGTAATATAGACTCTTGCATCCTATTTAAAGTTTATATCAATTTTTGTGGAAATCGGCAAATAACAAGATCTTGTCTAGACAATGCCAAACAACAAGTGATTATAAATATAAAGTATTTTTTGGTCTATCAATTTAATCCAGTATTTTTTAAAAATTAATTGCTTATTATCTAGGTGATCGTGTGTTTTTCTGAGTGTGTGTGTGTGTGTGTGTGTGTGTGTGTTAAGGAACTTAACTTAAAGTTTTTTGTGACAAATGAAGTTCAGTTATATTGAGAGCAAAACAAGAATACTTTCGATAAGAGTTTTACTTTTGTTTCCTCTGAAATCCATTGAATAATTGCATCAGAAATGTTCTCATTGAAAAAAGTGGACATCTATTCACTTATTCGGTTAAAACATTCATTCTGTTCCACATTGAAAGACATTCTCTTGTGTGAAATAGTAAGGAATATTAGAAAAGGTGTCCTAATATTGGACATTCCCAATAAAGAGACGGATCAAAGCCCGATGACAATGATGGATGTGTTTGGGGGTGGGTCAGAAGGACAAAACTATATGCTCCATAAATGTACTTAAAAATGTTAAAACTATTTAACTCAAATATTTTTGCCGAATACCCCTTTGCTAACATGAAAAATGATGAGCTTGGATATTGAAGCCCTAACTTTTAATGTGAGTGGTATCACCTAATTTGAAATGTGGTATAATGCAAACAGGTAGATTAGTCAACACACATTTAACATTACAAGTTAACGAATTAAACTTTTCAGAACATTTATGGTATTATGTGTTGAGTGCTTTCATTTAAACAAATAGAGTAATAAAAGAATTAGAATATGATGTAAAACATGAACATTAATATGAACTCTGATATGGCGAACCCCGTCTAATAAAAATTTTAATTAAGCTTGTACCTAGTTAAGCACCTAAATCTACAAAATCATAAGAAGTCATAGAAATGCAAAACTTATTTGAAAAAAACTTGCTCGTTTATAAGTTTACACCAGGCATGTGCAAGGGGTATTTTCCGAATTATCCTAGACCGACATTTGTTCATTTTTCCCCCTAAGTTTGAGGAAAAAATTGTACCATAAAAAAGCAGAGAAATCGCCCCTCCACAAAAGTTACCATTTTCAGTAATGGCGGCCAAAAAGGCTGCTATTTTGATCTTTATTTTAAGAAATTTAGCATTTTAACTTGTTTAATAGCTTAATTATGCTTCAATTGAGCTAATTAAGGCTTTAAATTTTTGAAATAAGCGAATTTAAAAACAAAATGGCCGCTTCCGGTGGCAATTTCTGCAAAGATGAGTAAAATTAACTTTCATTTCATTGATTTTACAGAATAAATGCTAACGAAAATTGTATAAAATCTTTTAATCTTGTTAAAAATATAAATATAGGATTATTAATAAAATAAATTAATATTTGAATAATGGATATTTTCTCCAAAAAAAATCAATTTATGTCTTAATTTAGTATATAGTTTTGTCATTTTTATCTTCTTACCATGTATATAATTGTAGGTTTATCAAGTTGCTTAGCAAAAAGAAATTCTGAATATATCCAAGTACATAAAATCTCAAAATTCAAACAATTTGCTACTCTTTCATTATATTCTTTATCACAACTTTTGGTTGTATTGGTTTTACGAACAGAACTTTACTTTTGCTTGACTTTAAATTTTAAGTTCAGAATTAACTACAGGAGGGAAGAAGTCTAACGAATTTCTGAAGCTTTAGGGACAAGTAATTTGAGTCGTGCAACAAAAGTGAAATACTTATAAAATTTGAAATTATATTCTCACACAACTACCAACAGAACCTAAATTGAATCATTTTGTTTGTAGAAATAGAATTACTTAAAATTAGATCTTGCTCAATTTTATTTAAGTCAATATAAGAAAAAAGCTTATTTTTTATACAAAGTTTTGAAAGGCAGTTAAAAGCTCAGATCAGATTTGGGAACTCTCATTAAACTGTCATAAAACTCAATTTTCAAATGAAAAAAATCTAATTTGATTTACTTTTTATATTTCTTTGAATTTCTGGCTTTAATTTAATGAAACCCTGGTATGAATGGCTTTGAAGCTATTGATTCTTTTATCACAAGGCAAAAACTTGAGTTTAATGCTCAATAAATATTAATATATCAGCTTGTTCGAATAGTATTCATATCAATTGTTAATATATTCTGAGTCTTGATTAGAAGATTCATCAATTGATCAATTAAGACCACATTATGACCCAGTTTATAAATTCAATATTACCTTTGTTAAAACGAAATAAAACCAAAATGTTTTGATCTAATTCTTACTATGTAGGGCACAATTTGGTCTTTGTTACTGTTAATATGCTTAGAAAGCGGACATAGAATCAAAATTATCTAGATACCTTTGATTGAAAACATCCCTCAACCCGATGTCCAAAAATGGTATCAAAGTTTTAGAATAGAAGCTTTAATTCTGTTGAAAGGAACGTGTTTCTTTTAATCTTGCTTTGAATAATATGTAAAGCTTTTGATATTCAATAAGTTTAAAGCAGATTTGGAATTTATTTTATCACAAAAAGTGGCCTGGGAGTGGGAATGGGACAAATCATCAAATTTCGAACCTAGGGGGATAATTCGGAAAATCCTCCCTTGCACATGCCTGCTCTTCAGTCAAGTTATAGAATTGAATAAGATTCTATTGCAAACTGCTTGATATAAAACATTGTTTATTATGTGACATAACAACATTTTATCAGTATCATATTATATCAATTGGTTTACCTAAGCAATTCTGATTTTTCGTGCTTGAAATACTTAAGATAATATGATTATCATTTACATGAACTAGCACTTATAAATGAATTTTATTTAACATACTTCACTTATTTTGAATTGAATATTTCTACACTCAAGTTATTCACCTCCAGCTAATTTATTGGAATATAATAATAGATAAATTAATCTCATCAACGGTGATGTTAAAGGGAAGAGAATAGTCTACAAACTTATGGAAAGTATTATTGCTTCGACAGATCTATTTGGATTTTTGCCCTTGATCCGAAATTTTTCATCGGAAATTTTTGAGAAAAATTTTCAAATTTTGCATATTGTATTTTGGCAAATTTACAATCTAGAACATAATATAATATGATGTTAATTCATTAATTTGGTGGAAAATTATAAATGACTTCTTGAAATTACATTTCAAAATTTTAATTTTAGAAAGATAGTAATAACTTTAAAGTTTACAGAGAAAGGCTAAATAGCTCTTCGACTAGGGGGCAAAATCTCAACAAAAATTTTCTAAGAGGAATGCGTTGGCACATATGGTGACCTTCGTCAAAAAACTAAAGAATCGCTTTTAAAGATTTTATTAAATTTTCTTTTTGGTATTTGGTAAAACAAAAAGATAACATCTAGTCCCAAGAATCTGTAGAGCTCCGATCTGCAACAAAACATTAGTTCCATCACGTCATAGGTTATGTCACTAGCACTCAGTTGCACAAAATCTCTCATAGAGAATACATGGCAAATCTTTAAACTCGCCTAGGTAAAATTACTCACATTTACCCATTTTGATATTTTTAGAGAAAAAATAAATGATTATTCTCTATTATAATATCAAAAAATAAATTATGAATTAATAGGGAATAAGAAGTTAATTTTTCTTAAATTACCGCATTACCTCGCAAAGTCCCGTAATCCTTTGAGAGCTTAAAATAATGAAGTTTCCAATAATAATAATAAATATTATTATTAAAATGATGATGTTGATAATAATAATGATAATAATAATAATAATAATAATAATAATAATAATAATAACTTCATTCTTGTACATTAAAAAATTTATTATTATTAAGACAAATTAATTTCAATTTTAAAAATCTTACAAAAAGTAATGGGAACAGTTAGACTATCACTACCTTACTTATAGGACTCACAACACCCCTGAAAGCATCAAAACAAATAATTTAAAAATCAATTATTCAATTATAAAAATGTTTTGGTAAATTTTATAGAAAAATATTAATTAATAGTTAATTATATATGATTGCACAACATGCACTACTTTTCGAGGTAATACGGTAATTTTAAAAAAAAATCTCTGTTATCAATAATCTTTTCATTGCTTATAATAGTATTAATAATAGTTAAATTATTAATAATGATGATGTTTTAATAATAATATTAACGTTTATTACTATAATTAGT
>JAQIWP010002133.1:0-11993 GCA_034695525.1 Euzetes globulus
AGGAATTTCAAAAAATGCTCAATGCAAACAGTGTTCAGAATGACTTTCTCTATCGGAAAATCATAATTTCGGCTGGGCACTTTTAGGCATAATTTCTATGAGCATGGGATTCTTCCTTTGATTAATATCAACTCGATTAAATTTAGTAAAACTTATTTTCACGATTTGTAGCGGTTTATTGGAAACTATTACAAAAAATAAAAATAGAAATGGCCGCCTTTTAACTTGGTGTTAACTATCGGAAAGTCGAGTTTGTTTTTGTTGAAGTTATGAAATTGAATGAACAGCTGCTTATATGATGTCAGCAATTATTTAAGTTTTAAAAATACTACTTAAATAGCTGTTTGATATTAGCTTAAACAAGCTACATCATCCTGCTCACTTAGATTCTTTGGTTTCAGGTATTATTGAAATTCTTTGGGTGAAAGAGATATTGAGTGAGAGAAACATTTTGGAAATACTTTGAAAGACTTTAATGTTTAGTTTGCATTTTAACATCTGTTTGTGAGATCTGATACGAAATCTAAAAAATAAATTACAAAAAAGCGATTCTTGGGGTTTATCCACTCAATGTTAGCACAGAATATACTCTACGTTACGGTAGAGCGGCTTCTCTGCTACAGTAGTGCTCCGAAAAAGATTATTTATTGAGAATCATTGAATAAATATCTACTGTATTATACTATACGTGAGTTACTTATATTAAGGATAACTCAAATACATTCTGATATATAGCCTCCAAATATTTATTATGAACTAACAATTCTTTCCTTTCATATCCTACCGGTGCTTCAAACTGATGGTAGTGCTCATCAGTTTGCATAAATTCACTACAATTAGTGAATAATTCTTTCATTTCGTAAGTAATAACACTTATCATCATTTCTATGGCTATTCTGGAATGAACTGGAATTCGTAGCTTTCCTTTTGATGGGAATCGAAAATAATAAGAAATTTATTCATTTGTTGAAATCTTTACTGAATTTTTCACAATTGAGATAATATTCACTTTTGACAATTCAATTGAAAGCAAGAATTTCGATAAGACTTTGTATTCTTCAAAGGAGTATTGAAAAGACTTTTGAGTCAAGTATTAAAAGAGTATATCAAAAGCTTTTTTTGAAAGCATTGTACTGTATTCCCCCGCAAATTAGAGCATGCCGATAAATGCCAATAAGATGATTTTCCAAAAAGAAGGTGTATAGTAGACCGGCATGTTTGTACAGTGATGCTTTTTGTTAGATTAGTTATAGCCAGTATTCATGCAATAAAAGTGCAGGTGTAGATTCTCAAACAACATCTTCAAACATATCATAGCACTAGAGATGAGCAAGCAACAAACTTTTGAAAAGGAACTTATTCATAATTAAATTGCCATTTCATAGGGGGTTTAAAAAATATTTGATGTCATATTCTGTCCCTTGTTTGTATGTGTAATGAAATGTTTGAATGAAAATTAGTTTCAACTTGAAAATATACAACAAATTTTCGACTCAGTAAACTAACCTTTCTAGTAAAATTTCCAAAATGCATCACTGGTATAAAGTGACCTGAAACATTTTAACTAATATTCTTAAATGAATAAAATTCTACTAAATTTACAAAAAATATAAACATAATATTTATGATCCTTCGTCTTAAGCAATGTAATCTTCGTCAATTTATTTTAATATGATTTTAATTCTTAAGTGATATTAAGTTTTTAAAATGAATTTGTTTTTGTCGATCTTCAGAAGCATAAAATTTGAATATCTTATTCATTATAACTAACTGCTGATAAGCTTATTTCCGAATATATCATCAAATTCAGTTTATACCGGCATGGACTTGCTTGCGGAGGAATACGGTAAGGCTTTTTATACAAAAGATGGGCTAAAAGCAGGCTTTTCATACCTGAATCGATTTAGAATTACCAGCATCTATGATAGCGTCTGCTTTAAAATGAAAGCCAGTGCTGAGAAGAGGACCGGCTGGAGATGTGACGAACTCTACTAACATATTACTGGTTGACGATATTATACTCGATTTGATGCGTCCTCTAAAGTATAGAAAAAATGTTTAGTTTGAGAGGAAAGTAATCGTCAGAAGCTATTAGAGAAGAGCTAACAGAACTTCAATCAGCCTAATGTTCAACTGTATGGCCAATGATGTGATCACACAGTTATGCAATTATATCTACAGTTTATTAAATTTGCTTACTTTCCACAGAGGGTTGCAATGATGGGACTGTTTTCATCGGCTCCATCATAAATGCGCACGTAATCAAACGGACATTCACTTTGTTTAGTGCTGACTGGACGTGGAAAACACATTAACAGGTTATCGCAGGCCTGTCCGTCAACGTCAAACGCACTGAGCTCTAAGCCCACAAAACTTTGTGCGGCGTTCATATGGCTGTTCAGGTGGTATCTAAACAACAAATATATTTGTTTAAAGTCTGACTCAAACACCACTTAATGTAACCAAAAAAGCAGAAAAATGTTTCATTTTTTATATAAAATAGATTAGGAGGGGAAGGCACCAAAAGAAGGGAAGACTAAAAGATACACTGAGAACAAGGATGAGTGCAATATCCGCGACTCTACATTAAACTGACAGCTCTCGCACTATAACAAGAAAAATGTATTTGAAGTGTCTCTCAGTGGCGGTCATAAGGGATATAAAGTTTATGTTTCCTTTGATTTCGTAAAATCATAAAATCATCCAAAAACTGAAAATTCGCCAAAAAATGAGTTTATTTGTCTGCTATTGAATTAAGTGTATAACGAGATCCAGAAAATGGCAAAATGTCATTAAATGTCAATTCCAGTACTGCCACCCAGAATGCACTTCTCTGTTGTCCTTCAAACTTATAGAAAGAAAGATTATGATAGAAAATGTTAACAGACCTGCACCGGAGGTTTCGTCCATATATTCCCGGAAAACCTTTAATAAAGAGAAAAAGTATTTCATTTTTATTACCAAACATCGAATTACAATTTTGATGGATTAGATTCTGAAGTACTGCCATCAAAGTCAGCAGTTCCTAAATTAAATTAGAATTTTTCAATATTTTTAAACCTATTTTGCTGTAAAATCAATGAATGTTATGTTCAATAAGCTGTAAATTGGATCCTATTATGTATTACCGAAAGAAATGTCATTTTATTCATTTATGATAAAAAGCTGATAAACTGATAACAATACCAATAATATCAGTTTATTCGACATAAATATTAATGGGATTAAGTTGACTGACCGGGAGATTGGAGTGTACAGCGCGGACCAGGGGAACAGTCAGGGTAGTTCTTTTCACAGTAAGTGTTGGCCACAGAAACACCTCTCCTGTGTGGATAGAGCTGATGAAACTGTCCATAACGACTATTGACTGAGTTTTGTTGTTCGACATTAGCATCGAATTGAATATAGCTATCGATCTGATAGCTGTCCACATGAAACACAACCTTAACGTATGGCGTTTCCGATATAAACGTCTTTGGAGTATCGATTTCTCCGCAGTAGTAGCCTATCAGACATAACCAAAAGTCAGTTGAGCACAGGGTATATGCAAATCATCACTTTATTTGCATTTATTATCATATATTTTCCCTCGAAATTCAATACTTTTGAAAAACATAATAAAAAGCGATTTAAGCGTATTGTGAAATCCGACTCTCACCCAACTCACCCGGTTGATCTTTGTTTGAGTGATTAGTTTCTCTATAGCCGTCCACAATCTGAACGTATCCTCCGACGCACCTGTGCCTGTCAGCACTGGGTTCTCCCACTCTCATACGCGTGAAGCGAACGAACACAATCCAGTCGTCTCTTTGGGGTCGAACTCGAATGCGGTAGGTGCAATGCAATGGCTTTCCCCGATTCATATCAGTGACCGGAGGGCCAGACACTGTTTGATAGATTTCAACGGTTCGATTGCACCGATCATCCAAATCAGAACCTTCCGAATAAATTCAAATATAAACACTTATTCTAAGCATTTAATACAGAATATAATCTTTGAAAAACTTATTTGAGATGTCTTTCCACTCTTACCGCTTGTTTCAGATAA
This sequence comes from Euzetes globulus, assembly GCA_034695525.1. Lineage (NCBI taxonomy): Eukaryota > Metazoa > Arthropoda > Arachnida > Sarcoptiformes > Euzetidae > Euzetes > Euzetes globulus. The sequence goes on from JAQIWP010002133.1 coordinate 4,049, forward strand.
GGCCAAGCATTTCGTCATTATATTCAACGTGAGTAAGATGTATGGCAACCGGCGGAAAGGGTTTCGTTTCATATTTGAACAAGGTTAACTTTTAGAACTTAATAAATGGTTACTTGAAATTTCATTCAATTATTTTTCAAAAATGATTAGACGGAAGAAAAGTTTCTATAAATAACTTTATAGCAATGGTTGAGAGAAACGTATGATTCTGTCAGAGAATACATGGGAGCGGTAGACGAGTGCTGGGCATCGACTGCTCTCTGCAATGACTTTCCTCAATGAGCGCCTGCATCGCAGTGGGAAAGAGATGATAGCATTACTTTGCCATCAGATTGCAGAGAAAATCGATTGTTAGCATACTTTTTCATCCAAGCAGTGGAACCGTCTCTTCATTGCAAGCATTCAATTAATTAATCAAAACTTTTTCTTTTCAAATAATAATTCGTTTTATATTAAAGTTTACTTTAGTTTTGTTCTGAATTTGATTCAGAAACTTGTATAACAGATATTTCTGATAACTTATCCTTAAAATAAGAGCACCGCTTATATGAAACAACCATTTTGTTAGTTATAAGTAAATATTTTTACAGAAATTTGTATAAAAATCTATGGGTTATTGAAAAATAGGTCTAATTTAAGAGTGGATGTGATTCAAGTGATTTGATTGTATGGACACAATTCAGAGACGGCAGTGTCTTCATATTGACAGGTGAACAGAACATCTCTATACTTGTCGATCAAAGCCAAGAGCTGTCCGCGCCGTACGTTTTCGTAATACATAATGTCTTCTAAATGATGTCTTCCATTAAAATAAGGGCAGAGTTTTGCAAATAGTTTGAGGTCTTCCAAGTTCTTACTGGACGGCACCCGAAGGATTGACTCAATTTCTGATTGGGAAAGTCCAACATCTCGAAGTAGAACAGTGCCCGTCTCCTCTAACAAAGAAGAGGAGTACTTCGGTGACGATAAGTCATCTTCTGAAGTACTTTTGCTCGAATGCTGAAGACTGGTTGCATTGGCCGGACTGGTGGCCAATGAGTCCTCACTTGGGAAAGAACTGCCGGCACTAAACTCGACCACATCCACATCAGTCATTGTCAAAGAGCTTTGAGGCCTCTCTGACTGCGACTGCGATACCCGTTGTGTTATATAAGGCGATGACTGCGAGAGTGGCACCAAATACACATAAGTGTGCAGTTCTAGGAGTAGTCGGTACTGAAGCAGCCAAACAACAATTTGCACCTAGATAAGACAGACCTCGTATTGACATTCAATTGATTCAAACATTGAATACCTGTTGGACCTGTTGATAGGGGGCGTCCATCGGATTTCGTAGTTGACTCAAAGACATACTCAGTGAGAATTTTGACAAAAATTTCAGAAGAGAATCAGTTCCGGGGAATCGTTCTTCAAATTTCTCGACTAAAGGCGAGTCAACGCTAGTCGGCGCCAACGGATGAATAATATAAACGTTGTTTTCACATAAGGGGTATATTATGGTTGCTTTGGCCCAATAGACCAGTTGTGCCACAATATGAAACACTTGCGAAAGAGTGATGTCCGCATCGGCCGACAGTTCCAACAAATTCTTTATAGGATTGGCGACTCTGACGATACGTATGAAAGCAGGCGATGCGTCCGGCGGTAATGAGTCCAACAGTTCCTGAACGTCGACAAGAAGTAGAATCGCATGATATGGTCGTAAGGCTTGTAAACAGATATCAATATTTTGAGGACTAATTGAGGGCACTTTGCAGTGAGTCTTAAGCATAAGGCGGTGCACTTTCTGTGGCAAACAAAAACTGATTTCAATCCAACGGTTCAGTCGAATGCGAACCAAACCAGTGGTGGACAGACTCTCGTAAACCCTTTTCAAATCTTTAGCTAATCTGCTTTTACCTAAAATCAGTTTATAAGGAGATTCCTCGTGCATACTGTCCTCTGGCATCGCAGACACCTCATCGTGAAGGGCGACCATCAGTTTGGTCTCAGCGGTCAGATATCCGCAACGGTTCTCCTCGTAATGTAAACCGATTGCAATCTTTTGACTCAATTCGTGATAACAGTCAACGATGTCGTGACTGGCGTTGGCTTTAAGAGCGAACACAACATTGAATATCAAGAGCTCCTTCTGTCCGCGGGTCAGAACCATTGGGTGTCCAACAAATCGGATGTCATTTACTTTGAGTTCAAACTTCTGTCCACAAAGTTTTTGATTGACAGCAAATAAATTAGAAAAAGAGTTGTCAGTAATTCCAATCACTTTAGCGATTGTCTCATTTGTCGAAGTGTTCACCACTTGAGTAGATATTGAAGAAGTGAGATCTGAATAGGAAGGCATCTGTTGGGCCTTTCCTATTGGTTTGTCCATTGAATTGTTGTCGTCTTTGTTGAAAGTGTCTTCAGTGATGATAATCGCATATTTGTTCTGTTTGTTGACAACTGACTCAGTCTTCTCGTCGATAGTGTACGGGAACCGAAACAAAAGCTTCTCTTCTTTGCTGTCGGACTTAACCAAAAACACTCCGAGTGGTAGAGTCTCATCGTCTTTGGCCGAAGTCATAACTGATTTGAATCGGATCCAATTGCCTCACTCTTTTCCTGTCAAATCTTATTTGTTTACTTACACGTCGTTGTCATAGAAATGGTACGACTGACGAATCAAATGCAAAGACTTTACTTCTTGTTTGGCACTGGTTTTGAAAACCAGGTAATTTGGAGTGACAAATCTTAAAGACCCTGGGCATTGGGCCACTTCTCATTTTAAAGCCTTTCCTCAAAGAACATTGAAAATGATTGAATACAATAATTTTAATGTTGTTTTCATCAATTCTAATGTTTTTCAATAAAATCACATTAAATGAAAAGTTTTGATATCTTTTCATTAACTTTTAAATAGTTTTTCTATTACTGTACAAATTTTTGACTAAAAAATGATTTAGGTAAGTTTAGTTCAAAAGCACGTTCACTGCCCAACCGTTTCCCAATGATACCCGAAATATCAAGTTAATTTTAAGAACAATCTGAACCCATTTGTATAGGCTTTTATTCAAACAATAGTTTGCAAATTTTGAACAAATTTTTTTGTCAAACAATTAAAATGAAAATAATTAAAAGTTTCAATTAAGTGGAAAAATTGGAGAGACATCAAGATATCTGGTTTAACCATTGAATCAGCTAACTAAACAGTTAGGTCAGATATAGCAGCATGGTAACTGGTATTTGATGAAGCAGCTTGATGAAGTCAAAATCTTTTAAATAAAGGCAAAAGAATTTTGTTTTTATTGACATTAGAATTAGGAAGAGTTTAAATATAGTCTAAATGGCGATTCCTGGTCATTTGACCATTCCATGCATCCTTAGGACGTCTTTGTCTTTGATGTGATTCAGTTTACTGATTATCCATTGGCTTTCAGTTCCTTTGATATAATGGCGGATAAATCTGTAATTTTGCCAAAAGTCAAAAAATAGTGAAAATTGTGTTCAAAGAACTCACTCATAATTACAGAGAACTTTAAGTTCTAAATACTTCTTAAAGTCAAAGAATTTCAAGTCTTTATTGAACGCTTCCATTCTTAAGATTTCATGAAATTCTGGTAAAGCATCGAAAACGACAAATATCTTGATTAATACCGAATCCGAGTCTGAAAATGACAAACAATTCGTTAAAATAAAGCCAACTATTATTGAAATACCGAGTCTTTTGATGTCAATATTGTAGGGAAAACAGAAGAGAACGTCTTCGACATTAATTTTAAGCAATTTTTTCTGTTTTTCAGTAAATTTTGCGAAGTTTTCCGAAATCTCTTCGAAAGCCTTTTCAGAAAAAAAAATCACTTTTTTAGAAATGATCGAAAATATCAATTGTTTTATAAAATACTTCTTTTGTGACCATATCTTTGATACCTTCAATGTTATCATTGGCTAAATTGGTAGATATTATGGACAATGCCTTCGGGAGTCGAATAAGTAGCAGATTATGTGAATGATAACGATTTTGAATACCTGTTTAGCGCCGCTTAAAAACGTCTTAGTATTGAATTCTTTATCTATCATTGGCTTCAGGAAGAAGTGGATTATGAACTGATTTTTCAATGAGTAGAAGAGATTAGGCATCGGTTTCGGCAAAAACCTCATAAGCGGTGGTAATTCGTAGTCAAATTTCTTTCTGTAATCCTCTTGAGTTGACAGATGTTTAGCCGACAATTGGGGACTACTTTTTGAGACAAAACTCATTTTCATAGATTTCATTGAATTTAAACAAAATGGACGCAAATTTGTAGATCTTATTACTGAAAACATTTTGACAATTGATTTAAAGTCGATTTGTTTTCAACAACTTTTTTCTGTTTTGAGGACAAAAGTCACGTGTTTTTGGAGAATACACTCGAATGCCAGTATAATGAGCACAAATTAGTTGAACGAATTTGTTGATTTTAGAGGATTGTTCATTATACTGGCATTTTATACAAAACATATCAAAATAAAAAGTTTATTATTTAAATCTCATTATTTTATATCAAATACAGCTATTTATTGCAAATAATCAGTTATTTTCTTTTGTTTAAAAGATTTGAGTGAATTTTAAGTTAGTTTTCTCTGAATATCTTTGAAGATACTATTCATTGAATTGTCGCTAATTTGACAAAAACGTTTTTGGAAAGTGCTTTATTCTATTCTTGAGAACTACATATTCAGAGTCTATATTTCCTTTTTTTGTCTTTTATTTATCTTTTACTTATTTTATTTTATTTATTTTTTGTCTAAGCAATTGAAAAATATATACGTGTTTTAAAAGAAAAAATTTTGTTTTGCAGTTCTGGGAGGTTCATTATAAGGGATTGGTTTTAGTGTAGATTTCTATTAGAGTGGTCTAAACATAGCGTTCACTATACAGGATTGTTCATTAAACAGGAGTTCATTATAATGGACCATTTTTAACATTAATGCCTACTTAAATGGATTTTGGATCTAGATGTTGTTCATTATAAAGGAAAGTTCATTATATCGGATGTTCATTATACTGGCATTCGAGTGTATTCAAAATCAAAATAAAACGTCGAATAAAATAAAATAATTAGTCGAAGAACTTTCGTTGAAATAATAAATGTCTGATTTCTGGATAACTTGAGACTCGATGTAATTGAAGTGTTAATCGATTTTTGTTGAATATTTCTTTGATTTTTAAAATAAACTGCAAATCGGATAAAATGGGAGAATATTCTTCAGGATCGCCTTAAATAATAGGCATAAAAGTGGCCAATTTGTATGTAGAACAAGATTAATGCCCCGGTCAAATTATTTCTAAATTCATTCAATGGTTAGTTCAATGTTTAATAACTGTTTATAAATCATTATTTTATGAGGAAATGACAAACAATTAGTGAAATTACATTCAATTGATCTTAACTTTGATTTAAAAATATTTCATTTTAATGTCAATAATAGAAAATCTAATTTAAAATGACGTCAAATGTGTTTTAAGTAAAATTGGCCAAAAATAAAAACGATTCATTTGATGGAGTGATCAAAGGGTCGGCCCATTAAGTGTTGCGATGCGTCCGCATATGTTTGTAAAGACCCGAACGCCACGAATACTTTTTACCGCATAATTGACAGATCTGTTAACAAAGACAATTAATTAAGAAACTGGTAATTATCAAGGATTCTGCTATAAGTTGCAGAACCCTAACATAAGCAGCCTATTTAAGAGGGAATGGATGGTACAGACATGTTCTTTATTTTCGGCGTGTATGCGCTTCATATGAATAGTCAGACTCGAGGGCTGAGAGAAAACTCGAGGACATAGTTGGCAGTGAATGAGTTCAACTGTTTCCGGATCTCCTTTGATTGGTCGCGGATTAGTAGCTGATGCGGTGGACGGCCTTTGATTAGAGCTGCCATCACTGCTGGATGTGATGCCTTTCCTAAACAAAATGTTTAACAAATGTTTGATTGAAGGACTTATCAAACCTTCGATTTTGACTGAGGAAAGGAGTGCTGACTTTTCTTGGAGTGATATGAAGCGCACCTTTTATCAGACCCCGGGCTTCCTTCTGTTCTTTAGAAGTGGACGCTTCCTGTTGGTCGTCATCTGAATTTGTCTCCATGTATTGGTTACCCGAAAAGTGATTCTGTGGAATATCTGTCTCAAAGATAGTGTCCGATTGATTGTCATCTTCATTGATGACAGGGCCTTCTTCTTCTTCTTCTTCCTCTTCTTCACCACCGTTTTCATTATTGCCATAAGAAGTGGTTCCATAGTTCTGTTGGTTAATTATTTCCGATTTGATTTGACGCAAATATAGATTAGAAGAGGTTCGGCCGCGCTTTGGATCAGTCCGTTTGCCACTCAATCTCTTTGGACTGAATTCAGTGACACTATTGTCGTCATCGCTATTGAAGTCTCCATTGGAGAGCTGTCTATAGTCAGGTCTTCGGGTATTTCTTAAACTCATACTAATTGAACGGTTAAATTCATTGGGTGTTCGTTTGGCTCTGGGTTTGGAACCGTGAACCGTAAGGTTAGGCATTTGTCTGACATTATTTTCTTCTGTATCCAACATAGTATTGGTATTTGAGGAGTTGTTAGTCGAATGATGTGCTGAGTGGGGGTTTGAGGGACTGGCCGGAGGACAGTTCGAATGGTTGGCCACATTAACGACCGCCGACTTATTGAAATACTTCTCCAACCCTTTGATGAATAGAGTCTGTGCGCTCTTAGACAGTGATGAAACCTGTTCCACGGGAACTACTACTTCTCCTCTGTAGAGGAACTCCACTATTGCTTTGAGATCACGGAATGGCATGTCTTTGATGATGAGGACAGGAAACTGAAACGGATTTTTGAATGCCGCTAAAAATGGAACCAATGGGCAAGGACACTTATTTAGTGTTTCAAATAATCGACATTAGTCGGTAACTTACCGAAGATATTCCGGAAATAAGTGGATCCGGCGCTCAAAACCATTTTATGTGCTTTAATTGTGTTTCCCTCACAGGACAGCATAACGTCGACCATTGACTCGTTGCGAAGATAATCGTCAAAGGCGTCCATCATATCTGTCTTGTGGTTAGAATACTCGAGACAAAAAGCCAGGTTGGAAGAGTTGGCCATCGCTGCCAATTACTGCCAATTACTTGGATTTATTTGCCGACAATTGATTGAAAACAATTTTTTTGTTTAAACAGAAGTCTTAATGTGTTGTCAGAGATGTTGTGTTTTGTCGATAACTCGTTTCACTTTCACAGTCTCTCTAATGGTCTCACATTATTGGCGCTAATATTCAAATCATTTGTTTTAACTTCGACTCAAATATTTTTACCATGATCATACTTTTTTTAGATCGTCGGTAAACAAAGAACAGGTGGGAACCATTAGTATATTAATTATCTTGATCAATAATCTGATTATTTTTAGATATGTATTTTACTTCAAAATAATCTGCAGCTTATTTATTTTTAAAATGACCTTGAAATAATTTACACGAAGGACATATTTGGCAGTTGGTCCATTATGAATGAAACCGATGGTTTTTCAGGTTTTCATAGGTAAATTTAGTATTCATCAAGATAACCTTCAAATTATAACTCATAATTTATAAGAATTGAATAAAGTTTTTCACTTATTTGTTATAAGTTTATTAATTATTAATATATATATTCAATGTATGCGGAAATGGTATAAATAATTTAATGCCGCGATTTTATAATTAGAGAGAATACTTGTCGATATATGTTTTTAGGGTTAATTTTAATTTAAAAGAATAGTTTGATTTGACCCTATTCTTTGACATATAGAGACAAATTAATTAAAATACCGTTGAATTAATAAAATCCAAAGAAATATTTACCACACTTTATATTCCGCCCTAAAGTCGAAGAGCTTGGCTAACACTGCACTGAATCGGTTATGAAATAACTCCAACTCTTTAAACAACTAATC
>JAQIWP010002134.1:0-11989 GCA_034695525.1 Euzetes globulus
GATCTATCCCACATAGTTTTGTATAAATAAATAGTTTTCAAATTTCTGGACTTTAAACAAATAATTTATGGCTTCTCTAAAGTTGGCTGAAATTCAATCTGAACCTCTCAATGTCCTGTTAACCAATGCAATGCTCATAGTCGGAGAGTCTGGTCATTCAGTCTCTCCCGTGCTGAAGATGGGAATAGGATTTTCCCGAAAACAATATTGCTTCACATCTTAATAATGTATTTCAATATGAAATATCGCAGTTAGCGATTGAAGCGTCAGATCCTGCCTCGAGGAGGCTGCGGAGTCTGGCACTGAGTCGTGTTTAAGGAACAGTTCGGTTATCAACACGTCTTCTGTCTTTGCTGTGATTTACTACTGCTTTCTATAAGCTTTCCAATGCTTTTTAATAACTGCCCATGTTTTGCCCATCTTTTGCCATCTTCTGCCTATCATTTGCCCATCATTTGCCCATCATTTGCCCATCTTTTGCCCCATCTGGGTTTTACGGCGGGATGCAATAATTATGGGGTAGGTGTCCTTCTTCCCGGTGAAAGATTTTACGGCTGGCAACAGCAATTAAATATTGGGGCGTTGCCCTTCTTTTATAGGGGGACACAAAGCAGTGCCCGTCTTTCTGTAAACGCTGAGCGGTGCCAATTCTTAAATATGTCCTCTCTATATGTGCACACAGCGGTTCTTAATCTTTAAGCCTAGGCACAGGCAGTGCCGATCAGTAAATATGTGCAAGCACACAGCGGTGCCGTTTAATTATTATGGACAAGCAGTGCCGATCAATAATTAGGTGCGCGCAACTTTGCCCATCTCAAAATATAGGTTTTCAACAATACTCACCTTTCTGCGGGATGTCGTCCTCAGGCCACGGGCGTCTTACGTGCTTCCCTGGTGTGGAATTATAATGTGCAGTAGACCAGAGTTCGTTATAAACAATACAGTTCTGTTCACTTGAGTTCTTACAAAGATGTGCAGTCCTTCGCACTGAACAAGGTGCAGATGTGCCCGTCTTCTATAGCGGGTTACCCGTCTGTATAATGGGTTGCCCATGTTTGAGGAGATAATGGGCATTTTGCCCATCTTCCATGGTAATGGAAAATCCCGAAAAATAAAAGTTGTCTAAAGTGGTCACTGACCACTCGGCTATTTATAAAGGATCCTCTTGAGTACGTCCAGGAAGTTTGAGGCAACTGGAATGTCTGGAAAGGTTTGAAAACCAAAGTCTAAAAATTGGCCAAAAAACCCGAAAATATAAGTTGTCGAAAGTAGCCGCCGGCCACTCGGCTATTAGTTAGAGGTCCTCTGGATTGCGTCCAAGAAGTTTGAGACCCGTGGGATGCCTGGAAGTGCTTCAAAATCGAAGTCAAAAAGTGGTCTTCAAGAAGTCATCAAAATCCTGGTAATTGGCCACTTCTTGGGCCGACTTCTGGTCAAATCAGTTGAGGACACACTTTATTTAAATGAATTAATTGAAAACTATTTGAAAAAAGAAGTATTTATTAAGATTTTATGGACAAAACAATTGTAAACAAAGACAATCTGAAAAACGTGTCGACACTTCGACAGCCAAAAACCGACTGACGCCCACCAAAACAAAGTTGCAGGAAAACCTCTTGCACACGTTTTGTGGGTCGTCCATAAATGATGACTGACAATAAATTACGTCGAAAACATGGGCATTTTGCCCATCTTTGAAATACAGTAAATATGGGCGCCCATCCTTAACAACACAATTGCTCATTAGATATAACATAAATATTCAATTAAATAAACGACACTAACAATGTGCCGATCTTTTAAGTATATAAGAAATATGTGGCGGAGCGCCCATCTTTAACAATAGAAATGATTATAAGAAATATTCCATAAAATAAAGAGCATCCAATTGTGCCCATCTTATAAATATAGATATAATGCATTAGATATTAATAATAATATGGGCAATGAAATAATAGGGAATGTCCATCCTATGATAACAATAACTTATGAAAAGGAACTAAATCTTAAGTCTGAATAGACGGCAATAACAGTGTGCCGATCTTTTACAAATCTATGAGCAATATGGGCAGAATGCCCATCTTTTATACATTCGATTACTTATAAAATATAACACAAATATTCAATCAAATAAAGGGCATTAACAATGTGCCCATCTTTCTAATGATAAATATAAGTCATTAAATGATATAAATGCTAATAACAAAATATCGGGCATTGCCGATCTATAAGTACAATCAAAATATATAATATAAGACCTATTCAAGTCTGTGGAGAGATGGCCATTACTATCTGGTGGAATGCCCATCTTTTGGGACAACAAATAATTATGATAAATAGCAAACTATTGGTTTGAGTTAACGGCACTAACACTGCCCATCTTTCAATTATAAGATATAATGCATTAAACGATATTATAAATACAAACTACAAATTAAGAGCAAACGCCCATCTTATGAGTAATAGGTCTTAAGCCCTTTCGAATGAAATGCCCATCGTTCGGAGCTAGTCTAAGGACTTCTGCCGATTATATAAAGAGAGAAAAGATGGGGCATGATGTGCCCATCTTTAGTACAGAGCTTGAAGTCATTACACGTCTTATATACTGAGATTTAGATTATTGCCCATCTTTAGGGATAAAGGATAAGATATACAATTAGTTAGAATTGTGAGCAGAGGGTCTTAAAGTTCTTTGAATGAAATGCCCATCTCTCAGAGCCAATCTAAGGATATCTGTTGATTATATTGTGATATTAAGATATAAATTATATGAACAAAAGAAATCATTAACCTTTAAAAAGGATTTGAAAGTTTGATGTCACGATTCGAAACATTGAACTTGAAATTCCTTTCTAAAGGTCTTTAAACTAAAGTTTGAGTGCACTTACAAATCCTGTTTAGGCAAAATTCTAACCAATAATATGGCATTCCCTTCCTTTTAATAAAAACAAAAGAAATAGTATAAAGGCCAATGTCGTATAAAGACGGCAGGCAGTTTTTTTTACTGTTGAAGATAGACTGTTTTCACATCACTTCATTTTTGTATTCTTTGTTTAATATTATAATAACAATAAACGGTGTTTGGAATTCGAAAAGTAAGTTTTTTTTATTTCATGTAGGCCCCAGTGGCTTCTTTTGAGCTACTGGGTGCCAGCGCGTTTTTTGGGCAAACTATTCAATTTAAATTAGGTAAAATTGATTATTTTGATTAGCTAAAGAATAATTTAATTTAAGTTAAATAAATGGAATTATATACTAGCAAGAAAGAGTATAGAGAGAATTAGAGGGGAACATCTGCTTGAGTTCTGCCGCTTGGGATGACTAATCAGGAAAGGCCTGATAAATGTCACAATATAACGAGAGAAAAGATGGGGCATGATATGCCCATCTTTAGGACAGCGCTTGAAGTCATTGCCTGTCTTATATACTGCCCATCTTTCTGGATAAAGGATTAGTTAGATTTGTCGCCAAGTGTCCTAAAGTTTTTGGGGACCAAGTGCCCATCTTATGGGGCTAGTCTAAAGACTTCTGCCCATTATTTAAAGAGTGAAAAGATGGGGCATGGCGTGCCCATACTATAGGTTAAGTTAAACATCAGTGCACATCTTTTAGGATTAGATTAAACGATTTGCTCTTCTTACTAAAGGAAGAAAACATAAGAAAGATTACCCGAATCGGTTATTTATGGTTTGGGCAGATCTTGCGCTTCATATTCCCCGACCAAGACTAAGCAACGAGGGAAAAGAGTTGTCGAAAGTCTGAAAATTATTAGATGCGCAAGACTTTGAAAAATTATTGAATATTAATCAAAAGAATACAAAAATAGCAATTTTGCCCATGTTTTAGGGTTACATAAGTTATGGGCGTTTGGCACATTTTAGTGAAGTAATAATAATAGTATTAATATTGATTAAATGACAAAAATAACTCTCCATTTTGTCTGGAAAGGAAATAATAGTATTGTTTAAATGGAATGGGCGTGAGGTAAGAGAAGGGCAACTTTTATTCGGAGTCTTCCTCAATGATGATGGGCTTCTTTGCCGATCTTTTTCCTTTTGCCGATTTCTCCGGTGGTTGCCCATCTTTTGCCGATTTCCGATCGGGCTTATATTCAGTGGTTTCTGGTGGGCTGATAGCCGCGTCTCTTTTGCGCGTTGGTTTGACGCCACTGGTTGACGGTGTGGTCATCCAGTCTGCTGTCACAACTGGTTTGAAACTCTTATCATCCTTTTTCAGGAACGTCCGAAGTTCGGCTTTTGTGGCGGTTCTCTCTTCTGGTGCCTCTGACGGTTTAAGTGCAGTCGACCTCTTGTCGCGAGTGCTCGTCGGTCGCACATTAGTGCCCAACTTTGCCGTCTTCTTCGGTAGTGTTGCGCATTTTTTGGGCGGTTGGTCTTCTGGCAATCCCAAGATGTGGCCGAAGAGTGTTCTGGTTGTCTTCATGGTTTCCTCTCGTTCGGTCACTATGCTCTTAAGGACATTGATCTCCGCATCTCTGCTCTCGACTCTTTCTTTTAAATCCTTTATCTCTCCGTCTTGTTTGCCCATCTTTTGTTCGAGTCTTTTCAGATTTTGCTGCGCATCTTTAAGGGCCATCTCCGCACTTTCCGCTCTTTCTACTTCCGCAAATTCGCCTTCACATTGGGCTTTCAATGCTTTGAAAATGGGTGCTTCCACTAGCACATAGCCTTTTTTCCGGAGTGCGCTCTGGAACATTGGTGACTCAATGCTCTGCGCCACAGTAAACGTGTCCTCGAGATCGGTCTTTTTGATTGTTGTGGTGCCGATCTTTTTATCTTCCTCTCTTAACGGATTGCCCATCTTTTCGGTGTCGTATTTCTTTGATTCTTTTGCCTTTTTTGTTTCGGGGGTTTCCTTTTCTTCTTCTGGTTTGTCAGAAACATTCTCTGCATTTGATTCTGGTCGTGAGGTGCCTTCTTCCTCGACATTGGCCCGGGCAACAGCTTGTGGACGGTTGCTCTTCTTTTCTGGAGACAACTCCCCCAAAACTACAACTCCAACGTTGGGTAAGTCAACGCCCATCTTTTCCTCTTCATGTGCGGATGCCTCGGAATCCGAGGCTCCACTCGAGTTATCAGTATCCACTTGTTTTGACGTCGGGTGTGACATTTGGAATGTCTTCTTCACTTCTCCCCCATCTTTCAGCACAGGGTAAGTAATGGGCAGGTTCTCCGAAACATTTTCATCAAATTCTGCGAAGGCCGTGGAGGGAAGTCCAGTATAGTCTTCAATATTTCCGAGTTCTTCGTATTGAATGATGTGCTCATATTCGCCCATTTGTGGAGGAGGTAGAGTGGGGTCGAAAGAGTTTTCTGAGTCATCTGTAGTCTGGGGCTCACACTGGTGCCCATTTTCGTCAGTCCATATGTAATGGGTTTCGCCATCACACACTTTCGTTAGGGCTTTAAGGCGAACCATATCGTTGAACTTTGGCATGTTCTCCGGATCCAATATGATGCCGATTGTGCCCTTACATGATGGGCAGGTGTATTGGTCGACAGTCATACAGTAGTGCTGTTCCAGAAATCGGCACTTCGCAATAGCGCAGGAATAATGTGTCATATGTGCCCCTTTGACTTTCGCACTTCCTTTGCACATTATCGGGTCGGGCATTGACGGCAGTCCACACTCCGGACATGAGTTATTCTTGCGGGTAGCCGCCGTGAATGGGCGCGACTTCTGTCTGGACATCTTCCGTTTGACCTCTTGTTCCAGACCCCTGTCCTGATAAAGGGCAAACCTTTCTTCCATCAGTTGCCGATATTGGGCGACGAGCGCTTCAGTTGCCGATTGTCTAGACGTTAATATTGGGAAGCAGAACCCATCCGGGAGGTCGAAGAGTCGTTTATAATCGGCCAGGAATAAGTGCTCATCTGGGCCGAGGGGTCGAATAACTTCCAGTATTGGTTTCCATATTATTGGGTTATATGCCCATCTCCAGTGTGCCATCAGTGCCAACAATTGGAGTTTTCGGTAGTTATACCCTTTGCCCGCATCTGAATTAAGCCAGGCTTCGGCGCAACTCTGGAGGTCTTCACTGCCGTTGAAGGAATCAAAGAAGTGCAACGGTTTTGGTGCTCTGTCACATCTTTCACATCGGCATGTGATTCCGAATAGTGGTGCCCATCTTTTTATGTCGACTTTCGCATAAAGTTTAGTGATTTCTTTGAATAATGCGATGTTTTCCAGTCGATCAGACATTTGGTAGTGGGCTTTTGTAAGCGCCATTTGAGAGTGTGTGGGCGGCATAGTGTCTGCCGATCTTTTTGCTATAGTGCACATTATTTTGGAAATTTAGATTAGACTAAGTTTAATAAAAGGGTTCGTTTTGAACTCTATAAGAATTTACTAAATACTATTTTTAAACCGCTATCCTTTTATATGAACTCTTAATGGTTAAGAATAACTTAGTGCCCATATTAAGGCATTGAGAAAAACATGGGCATTCTGCACTTCTTTCTATGGTTATTTAAAATGTTTGCACATTATTTCATTTTAGAGGAAAAGGGGAATAAAGCTTTTTCCCACTCTTTTCTGTTAAACCCTACACTAAAGTCTGTTTATTTAAACCAATTGTAATGAAGGGGCAGCTTGCTCATGTTGACATAACACGGCGGCCATAGGCTTGCCATAGATTGCGTCATATAATAATCACTAGAAATCCAATTCTTGGAATTAATCGAGTTTCAGGTTTTAGGGATCCAATTAACTTTCGGGGAACATATTTAGACCGGGAACAAAAGAATAAAAGGGAAATAATAGTAAACTTAAAAGAAAACACAACATAAAATCATTCAAAGATTTGTTGACAAAAATCATAACAATTCTAACTGTTTTTCCTGTTTTATCTTAAATTCATATAAGTTAATGAATATTATTCGTTAAATTAATCATACCTTTGATTAAATTTGATTATAATTAACAAAATAAATCGAAACAAAACACAAACAAAACAAAAGACAAACGAATCGACTGTTCGGTGCGGACTCTAACTGACGAATGGGTCAGATATCAATGCGCGCCTTATATCAGTTCTTACAAAAATGATGTCTAACACTTAACAAAAATTACGCAAAAACATGGGGCATTGCCGCATCTTTAAGGGGAATTTGCCCCATCTTTTAGGGATGCTTTTGCCCCATGGACAAATCAAGTGCCCATTCTTGCGGGGCTTCGGGTTTACTGTTTTCTTTTGGGGAATAAGGGACATCGCGTTCTTTCGGTGATTTAGGCGTAAACTTAACGGATGTCTTCAACTTATACCCGTCTTCGTAGGGCACGAGTTTGGATTTGCTTTTGCCCATCTTCATTTGTTCTAAGATGGGCATCTTCTCATATCTTGCGGTCGACTCTATTTGCGTTTCCCTTTTCCTACTTAGAAACTTCGACTGCGAATACTTCGCCTTAATCTCTGCCATTTGTTGATCTTCTGGTGGTCTTTACACTTTTTTGCCGATAATTTAGTTCACCCGATTAGTCAATACACACAATTAGTATTTTGGAGGAAAATAAATCTAAATAAATCTAATTAAAACTAACTTAAAATTAACTTAAAACTAATTTAAAATATTGATTTAGGCAAAGGGTTAAGACTCTTAAATAACAATGAA
Source organism: Euzetes globulus (assembly GCA_034695525.1). Classification (NCBI taxonomy): domain Eukaryota; kingdom Metazoa; phylum Arthropoda; class Arachnida; order Sarcoptiformes; family Euzetidae; genus Euzetes; species Euzetes globulus. The sequence goes on from JAQIWP010002134.1 coordinate 7,632, forward strand.
AGAAATGTTGGATAAATAAATGTCTATAAACAAAGAACAATAAATTTTGAGTCTTAACCCGCCCATTGCCTGACTAGTAATAGTATTGGTCAGCCTCGACATTCATATCGAAACCGGTTTGCTGATTGTTTACGGCTACAGAGTGGCTCCTATTCTCTGAGTCGTTGCACAGGTTTTTATTATAAAAACAAAGTTCAGTCACAATATCTTCTCCGATAACTGGACCATTTATTTTCTGATCAGAGCCATCAGTAGAACTATCTTCATTTTCAGAACAACTTTGATTATTGCCCATGTTGTTAAGGGCGTTACCCGTGTTTTGAGTCTCATCATTAGTGTTGCCCATTTTCTCGCAGGCATTGCTTAGGTTTGGGTCTTGTCCGTTATTGTTGTCCATTTTATGGGGCAATTGATCTCCCGTCGAATGCCTCAAACATTCTAGTTTAAAGTCCTTTCTTTGAAAGTATTTCTTTAATTGTGTGGCATTTACAACAAATGCCCTTGTTCTGCCACTAATTGAAATAATTTTATAGTTGTTTTGACTAATCTTTTCCACTATTCGATAGGGGCCAATGTATCGATCGTTCAGTTTAGCTCCTCTTGCCGTTGTTAGCGGTTTATATTCGTACAATACGTAATCGCCCATCTTTAAATTACAAGGGGTTCGACCCTCATTGACAAATTGACGATTTCTGTCCTGTCTTTTTATGATATTGACTTTGGCTTCCTGCCTCTTCTGCTCAATCGATTGCCCCTCTTTTGGCCGTTTTCTGTCAGTGTAGATCATCTTCTGGGCGAGTGCCGATCTTGGAAGGTAGCCAAAAACAAGCTCAAACGGTGCAAACTTTGTTGATTCGTGTATTGTGGTGTTATAGGCATATGCGATGCCTTCGACGAATTGGTCCCAATCACTCGTATTGTCTGGGCATTGAGTTGTGAGCGACACGGCCAGCGTGTGATTGAATTTTTCGGTCTGCCCATTACTTTGAGGGTGATAGGGCACTGTTGTTATGTGCTTTATGCCCCAGCTTTCGAAATTCTTTCTGCCCATGTTCCCACACAGGTTTGTGCCTTGATCTGAGATTAAATTCTTGGGTGCACCAAATTTGCAGAACACATTTTTTTCCAGGGCTTCCATTACCACTGACTCTGTTTGGTTCGGGATGGGCACAGCTATGGCATACTTATATAGCTGGTCGGTTACGGTCAATATGTGCTTATTGCCCATGTTGGATGTGGGGATGGGTCCAACCAAATCACAACTGATTGTCTCAAATATATTCTGGGCAACCGGTATGGACGACTGAAACGAATGATTCGCTGAGTTACGCGTCTTCCTAAACTGGCATTCCTTGCAAGTGCGCACATAATTTGTTATGTCAGCAGTCATGCCCTTCCAGTAATAGAAAGATGTGCATCTCCAAAACGTCTTTCGTCGTCCGAAGTGTCCGGCAAATGCATTGTCGTGGCAGTCATACAGGACTGCTGTGATGAAACTGATGGGTACACAAACCAATTCATTATAATGGGATGATGTGCGGCATCTTTTATAAAGGATCCCTTTGTCCAAAACGTATGCCTCATTTATTCGGCCCCATTCTCGCTGTGAGTTGGGTCGGCCGCTTTCCAACTTTCGGTATAGTTCGCCAAAGATAGGGTCAGATCTTTGTCTCTCTCCTATATTGATGGCGTTTCTCTCAATGAATAGGGGCGAACGGCTGTCGATCTCATATCTTAGAAGGTTGCTGTTGAGATCTATACTTGTGTCTGACAAAGTTGCACATCTTTCCGAGTAGTTGCACATCTTTTTGGTTCCACTTTCTTGTGATATCCGCCCAATTGATGCGCACATCTTTTCTGAGGAACTGCTCCTGTTTTCTAATGAACTGTTGGAGTCCTCCCGAGCGTTGCACATCTTTTTGGTTCCACTTTCTTGTGATATCCGCCCAATTGATGCGCACATCTTTTCTGAGGAGTTGCATTTCTTGCCCGGTGAAGTGCACATCTTCTCAACCGGATGTCTTGATAAGAAAACCGCGTCTCCATGATTTTTGCCTTTATTATATCTTATTTCGAAGTCATATTCCAATAACTTTAGTGCCCATCTTGAGAGCCTTCCCTGTAGGTCTTTCGCTCTCATTAGATAACAAAGGGCACAATGATCTGTGATTATGACAAACTTTCGTCCATAGAGGAACGGTCTAAACTTATTAATGCAATGCACAACTGCGTAGCACTCTTTTTCTGAGACACTATAGTTGAGCTGATGCTTATCCAAAGTTTTAGACGTAGCGCCCAAAAATTGCTTCGCTCGCCATCGATTTGCAGTAGGTGCCCACCAACGGCAAAACCGCTCGCGTCCACTCTCAGGTGAGTCTCTTTGTTCGGGTCAAAATGGGCAGTGACTGGAGCTTCTGCTAACCGTTTTTTAATTTCTGCGAAGGCCCGTCTGCACTTGTCATCCCAAACAAACTTTATCCGTTTCCTGAGGAGTGCGAATAACGGAATGCCAATCTCTGAAAATTCTCTTATCGTCTCTCTGTAGAAGCCAACGAATCCAAGAAACGATTGCAGTTCTTTCACCGTCTTTGGTGCCGGCACTTTGACAATTGCTTCGATTTGTTCCGGGTCTGGGGCATAACCTTCTTCGGTTATGACATGTCCCAAGTATTTAACGTATTTCTCCGCAAACGTGCACTTCTTGGCTTTTAACTTCAGGCCGTGCCTTTCCATTGCTTGAAACAATACTGATAATCGGCGTATGTGCTCATCTACTCCGGCACTGAAGCAGATGAGGTCGTCCATATAAATAAATGATATGCGCCCATTTTCTTTCTCAAAGATTTTTCCCATTGCGCGCACACAAGAGGCTGGGGCTGTCTTTAGACCAAAGGGCATCACTTTGAACATAAACGTTCCTAAGTGGCAGGTGAATGCCGATCTTTCTTGGCTTGCCCATGTTAGAGGAATCTGCCAAAAACATGAGTCACAATCCATTACACTGAAGCGGTCACAACCGCGCATCAGGCTGAGTGGTTCGTCTAGTCGGGGGATGGGGTACGCGTCGTCCCGTGTGACGGCATTCAGTTTTCGGTAATCGATACAAAACCGAACAGTACCGTCTTTTTTGGGCACTAGCGTTACTGGAGCTGCCCATTGAGATACACATGGGACAATCACTCCCTTAACCATCATTTCATTGACGAGTTCTTGAATCGTCTGCTTTTGCTTTTCACTGACCCTATAAGGCATTTGTTTGATGGGCATTGCATCACCAGTGTCAATATGATGCTCATAACAATCGATTCTTCCGATCTTATCGCCCTTCTTTGCGAAGCAGTGCCGATATTTCTCTAGCATCCGACTGAAAATATACTTTTGTTTTAGAGTAATGTCGTTTGCTATCGACCACTCTTCAGGCTTTGCCTGTTCTAAATGATGGGCAAAATAGTAGTGGTTGTCATCCAGTATTTTATCCGCTGGTGTCAGGTATTTTTCATTGGGGTTCTGTTCAGCGTTGAGCTCTTCCCATATTTTCCGATCATATGTGTCGTAACTGATAGCGAATTGTGGGCACGAAGTCCGAGCGACATGCTCATCTTCTTCTTCACTCTTGTCAGTCGCCGATCTTTTCTTTCTCTTCTCTCGATTTACACATTTTTCCTTTTCCTCAGGAGTGATTGCCCATCCTCTTTTGTTCGAGAAATCGGGGGTAATATCAATGGTGTCTTCGGCTATCTTTCTTAGAGTTAATAATTGGGTGCCCCTCTCTAAGGTTCTTGGCGTTAAACTTTTATTTTTAACCCAAAACTTCTTTGTCAGTGAGTCTGGGACTACAACTCCTATTTCTATGAGCCATCCGCTCTTCTTGGCGAATTTGCCCAACTTTGTAATGTAGATATCATTACTAGTGGTGCCCATCTCAAAGTCTATCAACTTGGCCTCATTTGGTGCGAAAAGTGTTGTTGATCTCACACTTGTCTTTAAATTTCTTTGGGGCATGACATCAAAGTCTTTAATTAGAAGTGAGCACTGACTGAGTTGTCGTCTCGGGGTTTCAGCCGTTGCCCATTTTTTTGCAATGGCGCCCTCCTTTTGAGAAACAATGTTCGATTTTTCCGAACTGATGCTCATCTTATTATCATAAGTGTCACTTCTGTTTCTGTTGTCGCCCGTCTTTTCCTTATCGGTTGCAACAGGGCTTTCTGTCGGACTGGGAGGTCGGACATCGGTGCCACTGGTTTCTTTTGGCTTTTTCGCAATATTGAGCACTTGTTGCAGATATCGTTTTCTGGGTCCATTAGGATTTGTGATGGAGAACACATTTTCGTCAATCACACCCTCCGGTCGAAAGATTA
>JAQIWP010002135.1:0-11980 GCA_034695525.1 Euzetes globulus
AATTTTATGAACTCTATATAAATTTTTAAAGCTTATTTAAGGTATTATTTTGATACAATGTTATGAAATCACATTGTTTATTTTCACATTTTATAATTTCACATAGCTCAAAGTCCGGTCCCAAATGTGTGAATTTAGACAGGGTTGAGTGTACATCAATGTTTTATCTTCTGTAGTTTGGTCCAAAGAAAATATTAAATTTTACTTTAAAATTCATTATAACTATATAACCAAAATATCATATTTCTATTATTTGAATAAATATTTTAATTATATTGAAAATTTGTTTTTATATGTAGTAGCTATATTTTATATTACATAAAATTATACTGAATTCTCTTCTGCATTACTCTATTTATATATTGTTCTAGGTTAAATGGGATTCGGCCATTTGAGATTCTCTTCTGACCTAAAATTAGGATTAGGAATTTATCCATTTGAGTATGGTTAAAATGTGAAATAGAATCAAGTACTGCGACTAAAATAAACAGTTGAGTTATCTGGTCTAATTAATTATTTATTAAATATTATGTTATTCTATTTGATTGCATTATTGTGTTTTTATCAGAGATGTTCAAATAATTTACCTAAACCCATTGATCAAGGAGGAAAGTTAATTCAATAAATTATCTCGATAGATAAAAAATAAAAGCAACTATGGATTGAGGAGGATAAAATTCCATATTCATCGACTGATGACTGGCATCAAAAAATGGATTCTGTTTGTTCTGGTAAAATCGGATAACAGTGATGTTCACATTTACATACTTTGCATTTATTTATACAATGTAGCTTTCATTTGATTGTTTTCCTCTAATTCATATTTAATGAGTTGACTTTTGACGCAAATTCGGTTCAGTTCGTTAATATTTAATAAGTAATCAATTATTTACAGAATATTTGTCGCTTAAAACCCATTAATGGGTTATTAAAAGTTGCCTTATTTTGTTATTGCATTCAAGATATTAGTTTCCATGGAGTAAACGATTCATGAGTTTACCGAAAACAGTTAAAATAGTTTCACAAAATTGACGGTCACTTTAGTCAACATTTGACTCGACTTTAGTAAAGATGCGGAAAACTATAGGATTGGTTATTTTTTGTTGTCTCATATATTTTTCCACTATTACTCCAATAATAGTTGCACAGGTTCTATCTGATGGCGATTGTCTTGGATATACTTCATTCGATTACTTCAGACAATCTCCCGGCGGTTATGATCCGTCACATGGGATGAATGGAGAGCTTTGTTCTCATCTTTGTTCGAAAGTATGGATGCCTTTTGCAGGAGTTGTTTTGAAGCGGCACTGTCTGTGCGCTTACGAACACGACATGTCAGCCATCGAGACTATAGATAAGGTGCCGAATGACTTGTGCGACACCAGTGATGAATACGTTCGATATTATAAAGGAAAAGTCATTCATCCAATCGTAGGTCTGGCCATCAAATCTCAGACCAAAGAAGTATCGATTGATGAAGAGGTCAGCTTTGAGGTCAGCATAAACAGTGGCGAAGAAATTGAGTTTTCTGTGGACTTTGGAGATGGCACCGATCCAACTGAATGGAGTACAGACACACAAACAAAGCATAAATATTATGTGCCCGGGCTTTATATGGTAGTTGTGTTCGGCCGACAACCCGAGCATTTGATGCGTCCGATAGAATCAGAAGTCACTTATATTCGAGTGATTGCAGAACTGCATAACGAAAACGTTAACTTCAAATGTCCTAAAGTTGTAGAGCCGGGAGACTCTGCTTTTTGTAACCTTACTATTAATAGCGGACATCGTTTACAACTTTCGGTCGATTTTGGAGATGGTTCGCCCACACCTTTCATACCACTTCCAGGTAATGCACAGAATAAATCAAAACACTTTGATACAAAATTGTTTTGTTAATTATTGAACAATTTAATCATACAAATATATTCTGCAGACATTCCGACTGTTGCCATGGGAGTTAATGTTCCACAACATAAAAGTTCGAGCATGTTGACTGGAACAACTTTGAAAGCAGAGGAATTACTTATAATTCCACTTCCAGACATGGCTATGAATTCTTTCGGAGCCATTCAAGCAGTCGAAGGCTATGGTGCAGCACCGGGTGATCTTCAAGTTTTTGTATGCTTTAATAATAGTAATATTTTACGACTTTTTTAATATGAGTTGAATTTCAAAAATAGATTCTTAGAAAGATGTGTCCCGAAGGAGGGGAGTGTGCGATGCAGTCGATCACTTGCTTTGAGCCGTCGGCTCTTTGCGTATTGAATAAGGGCTGTTCAGACAACTGCTTAAAATTTCCTCAGAAAAAGACGATTTACAATATCGCGAAAAAGTTTTCACTGACAATAACCGAGGGTCACTTCTATTTAAAGTCAGGCAGTTCTTTCCGTATGAGTGCTGGCGATGTGTTGGCTGTCAGAAGTGATGGCGCACAGTTGGCTCAAAGAAAGATCAGGCAAAATGAACCTGCAGACTACATAACAGAACAAACAGACAATAGTTTGACCACATTTTCTTCGGAAAACTTCAAAGATGTTAAAGATATCAAGCATTTGATTCGAGTGATTGTTAGCGAACCACTCTTATTAACTGTTCCTCACGAGTATGAAGAAAGTGGTCACTACGGTATCAAACTCCTACTCAAAAACGATTGGACCCAAAAAGATATCACAAGAGAGAGTTCTATTAATATTCAGAGCACTATTTCAAAGATGCGGTTAACAGTGACACCGCCTGACGCTGCCGTTGATCAGAAAGTCGAAATTACCATTCAATTGAATAAAGGGTCCAACATTAAAGTTATGTGGGATTTCGGAGACGGCACTGTTATTAACGACCAAATTCCCAGTAAATGATCAAAAATGTTGTTTACGTGAATTTATTTTAATTCTTTTATTTATTCCAATTATGAAGTAATAAAGTCGAGTCAAAGATTCATGAAAAGCCATAAGTATACTCAGCCTGGCATTTATAATATTCGGGTTAAAGCAGAGAACTTACAAGGAGAGTCAGCTACTCTCCATCAACTCATTGCCGAGCACCCAGTTCACAAAAATTGGAAAATTGCATCGAATTCTCCGCAATTACTTCCTGGAGCCGTTAATTTCACTTTTATTTATCCGATCGACAAAATAATGCCCACAAACGCCACAACTATTATACACTTCGGTGACGGCAAAAAAGAAATCTGGAATATGCCCGACAATGACTGGAATGGACAGCATATCATTCAACATGAATACGATAAGCCCGGAAAATATAATGTTAGGGTCAATATGTCGAATATTGTGACCAAACTTATCAGAAGATTTCAGGTATTGTAGCAAATCTTAGAAATTATTGTTTTATTTGAATCGTTTTAAAGGTTGATGTCTTGCGTCGCATCACTGGCCTGACTGTCAAATCTAAATACCTGAATACGGACAGGGGTTATGTGTCGGGTATAGGTGCAAAAAGTAATAATTTTCCGATTGATAGACCCATCAATTTTACAATTGAGACACAGTCGGGAGATATCGAAAACTATATCATCGAATTGAATGGAAAGCATTTGAAGAACTCAACTCAAAACTCGACGGTCTTCAAAACAACTGAGGTTTACTTAAATATATTTTAGAGTTAACAAGATACAATTTATCTGTACCTTTCTTAATTAGCCTGGCTTCTATAACTTTACATTTTATGGCTATAATCATATTCAAAGAAACTCTGAACCATATGTTCTACCAATATATCTGTTGGAACCAATTGAAGGAATGGAAGTCTATGATATGTCCAACGATACAATTGAACCCGAAATCAAACGATTTTTCATCGAATTCGAAAAAGTTGGGACCAATTCCTGTCTAATTGTTGATTACGGAGAAAGCGGTTCCGAAGCGGAAGCTTTTGGTGAACATAAGACTTGCAAACAATTATTCCCAGATATTAAGTTTAATCTGATCTCTAATTTAACGAATCGTTTGGAAATATCAAAACAATATGAAAAGCCCCGCGACTATAGACTTAAGTTTTTGGCCGCAAACCAAATATCCAGTATTTCTAAAGAAATTACAGTCACTGTAATAGGTTTGTGTTATTCATACTATTGTGTAAAATATTTTAAAGATCTTATCATTTCATTGTTTAGAAATTGATTGTAAGCCTCCAGAAGTTAGTATAAGAAATCGAGTGACTAATTGGAGGAGAGGAATCGAGTTTTGGAAGTCTAAGGCAGTTCAATTGTTCTCAAAGACTTTAGTTGATTGTAACGCAACAACGTTTGTCACCAGAGTTTGGGATGCATTCCGTTTAGAAGATGAAAATGGAACAGTCGTTGAAAGAGTAGATTTGTCTTCACTGGATTCTTATCGAAAGAGTTTCCTATATGTGCCGCCCTTTTTCCTGACTGATGGTCACTACAAATTCAGATATTCAATTAATATGACGAGTCCTGATCCCCACCCATTGTTACCTTTTTATGCATCGGCTTTCACTTTCGTCAAAATAGTCAAGTCTCCAATCTCTGCATTGTTGGCAGAAGGGGCTCAATCAAGAGTTATCAGAGGATGGGGACAAAGAATTAGGTTCGCCCCAGGACAGTTTTCTAGAGATCCAGACGATGCTAACAATAAAAATTTTGAAGTCAAATGGTTCTGTCGGCGATCACCCGACGAATATATCAATAATCTGTTGCCAGACGAAAGGCAAAATTTTTCTGAGCCCATCTATGACAGGACAGGTATTGATGAGGAATGGGACGATGATGATGGAGGTGGCTGTTTCGGACATGGGCCTGGTTTGTTCAAAACTAGAATGAATAAATTCACAGTCAATTGGTTTTACGTTATCAACTTTCAGGTCGAATCAATGTTACGGGAAGTGAAGTTCAATGGAATACAACTGTTTTTAGAAAACCCGGCGTCACATATGAAGTTGTCGTTCAACTAATACCTCCAGATCGGGCCCCATCATGGGGAGCTCTGCAAATGGTTCTAATGAAGAAAAGACCTCCTTCTATTATCGTACTGTGTCAAACACAAGCACTCTGTTACCCCCATTTCCCTATCGGTCAAAAGATAAATCCGGTCAGAGTTGGTCTCGAAGGCAAGTGTCGAGAAAACTGTGAGGGAGAGCTTATATACGAGTGGTCTATTTTTGGTGTCGATAACAATACTGAAGTAAAGTTATCCAATGCCAGTCATTATATTGTTGGAGCTTATGAACAAAAAATGGCCCTGGGCATTGAGTTCTTTAGGGAGTACTTCCCTACGTTCAAAGACTTCTTCGCCAGACTTGGTATTTATTCAAATTTTGTTAACTCAGTGCTGACCAAACAAATAATGAAAAGTGTTCAATTTCTAGCCTAGTATAAAATCGGTTTAACTTTAAATATTAAGTGAACTTTGAAAATTTCAGGGTCTTTTATTACATATCATAGAGTAACCCTGGTCAATTCAATTGGTCAGCCCTGTTCTTTTTATTACTAATGTGAAGCATATTTTTTAACAACACTTGAATCTGTTGATAGCCGTCACAAATGAAGACGGAGTGAAAGGAGAGTCAGATATATTCTTGCATATAAATCAACCCCCAGAAGGCGGTGAATGCACTTTTACTCCTGATGAGGGAATGGCTTTGATGGACAGGTTTAATGTGAGATGCAGTGATTGGATCGATCCGGAAGAAAAGCCCATTGAATATTATGCGTTCTGGGCTCGAAATCTGAACACTGGTATAGTTCAGTTTCTGATGTACGGCCCCGACAGGTACTCCACTTTAATCCTTCCATACGGAAATTTCACAATCGGTGCTGACATCAAAGATAAAGAGGGAGCTCTCACTCGAGTCAATATCACCGATATTTCGACTTCTTTACCCACAAGAAAAATGTTCGACACTTTCATGCATTCAAAGTCTTTGGACAACGCAGACGCGGCCGGGGATCAGGTCAGGTCACACTACCATTTAAAACCGGTTTACAATTTTTTTAATTTGCAATTATGATTGACAAATAGGCACAAATGAACATGGTCACTCAGGCACTGTCTTCTTTGATGAATGTAAGGATGCCCAGAACTGATCCAGTTACTACAACAACAACAACAACAACGACTACCACAACGACTACCACAATTGCGTCTCCCGCTAGTGATGAGCCGACAGAACAAGAATTGGAAGAGGCGGCCAAAACCAGGGCCAGAATGGTCAAATCTGTAGAGGCTATTATGAATGTCGACACTTTGAATAGCTTGGAACAAATCGGAAGCGCTTTAACAGCATTGGCAGGACGTGGCGATGGTATTGACAATGAGGCAAAAGAAGTAATCATCAAATTACTTAATAAGACAGTATCGATGGCTACTAATATTCAAGTGGAAAGCCCTCAACAACTTATTGATTTTCTAACTGTTAGTTTAAAAATAACACTTTTTATTTGTAAATGATTTACCCTTTTGTCAGTTTGCTGTCGGAACTATGGGTGGAATCGTTAATGTAAGACAATATATAAATATCTTTCATAATATTTTTTACTTAAATCAATATTTGGACAGCGAATGACAGAACAAATCATTTCGGGAGTTGTTTTGCCAACTGATCGCTCAAAAGCCTGGAATCTTGACTATAATGTAGAAGTTCCCGATGAGGACGAAGAGCCTGGTATTTAACCAATATGTGATTGTTCTGAATCTGTGATTAACTTTGCAACTGATTTCAGACTACATTCTGGACAGTAAGACATCAATTAATGACGCGCTCGAAAAAGCTGTCATTCAATCTGAAAGAAAAGCAGCGGAACTGCAAATAAGGTCAATGATTGAACTGACCATCAAATTAGTTCTTTCAATGCTTAGGAATATTGTTGTCGGAGAAAAACCCATAGAGTTTGTAGCGCCCAGTGGTCTGACTCTAACAATTGCAATGTAAGCCACTAATCATTAGTCTGTTGCGGATATTATCATGTATTTATAATTCTAAATATACTTGATAAAAGGTATGCGAAGGGCTCACTTTCTAACCAGACCATAGAACACGGTGCCGCAACTTATGTATTTCCTGAAGTCTGTGATATTTTATCGAATAATGAGGAGTGCACTGGAAATGAAACTCTGGGAACACTCGTAAGTTGCTTATAAAATCTGATCTTATTAATATAACCGAGATTGACCCATTCTGAAGGCCGTCTCGTGGCCCGCAATACTTGAGTCGTATGGAAATAGTGTTGATTTGCTATCGGCTGATACGAAGACATTGCAATTACTTGTTCTCAACGAAAGCCTTCATATATTAGATGTTAGAAATACAAGTAAAAGCTTTAGTATTATTGTCCCGCGAAAGGGCTCAGATAGCTCTGAAACTGAAGCACTGCCGGAACCAACTTATGTGGTGCCCAAAATCAAATGGTATGAGCAAATGGTTTACCATCAGTTTATGGTTGAAAAGGCTGATTCTGCAGTCAATATAGAGGTGGGACCGACTAATCGGGACTCAGAACTATTACTTTTGATAAAATATCGTGAGAAACCGATGTACGACTACTTCGACATTTTAATACCTCTCAGAGTAATCAAATCGAAATTCAGCGACACTTTCGATATATTCCTCTCCAATCAAATCATCAATAATAGGACCGGATTTTTCTACGCCGGAGTCGTTGAAGTCAATAGAAGCGAACTGTTGCAGTCGAACGAAGCCTATTTGCTGGATGATATTATCGTCAATCAAAATACATCCCTAACTAATTATACGGCCGGCGCTTCCAATTATACAATTCCTGGAATCACAAGAGATTTTACAACAAACTATTCGATGAGAATATTCACTTCTGGCTGTTATTTCTATGATTACCACAAGAAGATCTGGTCGGCTGATGGCTGTTTCGTTGAGAGCGCTAACCAATTGATGACTCACTGCAAATGCAATCACTGTAACATTTTAGACATTTTAAAATTTTCTATCAAATAACAAGTTTTTTATTTAAGTGACATCATTTGGCTCCGGGTTCTTTGTGATGCCTAATTCTATCGACTTTTCATATGTCTTTGCAAACGCTGGTTTCGCAGATAACGTAACCATTTATCTGACGATTGCAATCACTTTGTGTCTGTATGTCATGCTTATGGTTTGGGCCCGTCGTGAAGACAGGAAAGATTTGACTCGAATAGGTGCTACTCCTCTTCCCGATAATGAACCTGCTGCTAAGTACTTGTATGAGATGACAGTGTTCACCAGCGATAGAGACGCCGCCGCAACCGATTCCAAAGTATTCTTCATTTTGTCAGGAGATGAGGACGAGACAGAAGTCAGACATTTTGAGGATCCGAACAGAAAAATATTCAGAAAAGGTGCGACTGATTCGTTCGTTATGGCTGTGCCGCGAAAATTAGGAAGACTCAACTATTGTCGCATTTGGCACGACAACAGTGGGAACGGCAAATTCAGGTCGTGGCACCTCAGCTTCATTGTCGTCAAAGACGTCCAATCGGGAGAAAAATTCGAATTCATTTGCAATAAATGGTTAGCCGTTGAAAAAGACGACGGATCTGTCGATCGACTCTTGCCTGTTGCCGGAATAGGAGAGGCCACTGAGTTCTCTCATTTGTTCCAACAAACGACGCAAAAGAATTTAGCAGATGGTCATCTTTGGTTCTCTGTGTTTATGCGACCCCCTCGCAGTCGGTTCACTAGAGTTCAAAGAGTCTCGTGTTGTATGGCTTTGCTCTACCTTTCTATGTTAGTCAACGCTATGTGGTATCAAAGAGTGCCTCCAAAACCTTCCGGTGGACTTGACTTCGGACCATTCACTCTATCACCTGAACAGATAGGCGTTGGATTCTTCTCCAATTTGATAGTCTTTCCGCCGACTTTCTTAATTATATTCTTTTTCCGCAAATCAAAACTTCGGAATCTGAGGCCATCCCGTATTAGTGAAGCACTGAAGAAGCAAAACATCAGATTCCGACAGTCAAGTGCTAGTAGTCAAAGATCTTTAACAGGAAGCGTAAAAAGCAATCAAATCGGTTCCACCGCAACACTGGTTAATGAAAACAAAAATTCTTTTGAAATGATTTGCAATGAAAATAAGAGAACCGGAAAGCGATCTCAGAAGAAGAAGTCTAAATTAATGCTTCCTCACTGGTGTCGATATATTGGTTGGGGGCTATGCATCCTATCAATTGCTGTCTCCATATTCTTCTTGTGGGCCTATGGCATACAATTCGGTGAGTCTTTCAATGATGTCTTCCATTCCAACCTTGTTTTCATTCAATTTAAAGGCGATGAGAAAACAAGAAAATGGATCACTTCTCTCATCATATCATTCTTCGCTTCTATTTTGGTGACACAACCGATCAAAGTCTTCATTACAGCAATGATTTTGTCAACTCTTTTCAAATCACCTGACAGTGATGTCGATGATAGTGAAGATGATGAAGAAGAACTGGACATTGATTTGCTTCCAGATGAAGAATGGCTTCATAGTATGACACCCGTTCGAAAGAAGGATAGATCAAGAGTTTACAGACCGCCTAACATGACTTCACTGGAGAGGGCAAAGTTGCTCAGACTCAAAGAGTTGAAAATGACAGCAATACTGAAAGATATCTTCTCTTATTTGTTCTTCTTATGGATTCTAACAGTTGTCAGTTATGGTAATAGAGATCCGAACGCTTTCCTAATGAAACAAACATTAGTCAACACATTCGTTGACGGAACAAATGGCGGCGAAAACTTTTTGGGCATTTCTAATGATAAAACTTTGTGGTCTTGGAGTAACTCTACTTTAATACCTGGTCTTTTGATAGGCGACTGGTCTGAGACATATCTAATGCACTGACTATTTATTTATTCAGTTCTCAATTGATAGGTATAACGGATATAAATCTTATGGATTGAGAGGATTTCTAAATGACAGAGTCAACAGAATGATGGGATATGGAGTTCTAAGGCAGGTCAGGGTTAAGCCGAATACTTGTAAAGTGGAAGGCCGATTGAATAGGCTTACATCTGAATGCAGAGCCTTTTCAAATATAATCAATGAGGATCGTAAAAGCTATAGAGTCGGATGGACTCAGGAATCAGAGATTTCTTATATCAATGAATCCCTTCCATTGAGTCGTAGCGGACGTCTTAACCCTTCAAAAAGCAAAAAAGATGAATGGAATCACAGAAAACCTTCAGAATTGGATGGACTTCCCTTTTGGGGTAAGTATTTTGAAAAGTGAACATTGGTAGAAAAAAATCAAAGCATTTAAAACAGGATCACAAAATATATAAGACCGCAAGACCCGTTTTGAGTTTTGTCCATGCTTCCTAAATTTTGAAACACTGATATCAAAAATTAACAGGAAAATATTTTTGAAGGACAGGAGAGGAAGATTCTCTTGAATTTAGACTAAATAGTTATTATTATAATATTAAGCGGATGTCTATAATACCACCAAATTCTATGTAAAGTAAATACATTAATTAAAATTTCTGATTTTCATCGTTTTAACATTTTATCTTACGGTAGGGTAGGGTAAGGTAGGATAGGGTCTTAGATTATAGAAATGTGCGGATTGAATCTTTGTAACAGAATATGATTGCCGGGTCAAACAGTTTTGGTTAACTTCTCGCCTATGAATGAAAATGTATACCATAGTGTCAGAAAGGCTCATCGGATTTGTATAGCAGGAAAGAAATTTTGACATTTAACAAAATAATGAATGACCACCACTGTTCAATCTTTGCTCAATATGTTGAATGAATGTGTAATACAGTATAAAAACCTGTGATTGTGAGGTCAATACCGCTCGAAAGCATACTTCCTATACATACAAATCCTATGTATACTCAATTGACTAATCAGAGGCTACTCTAACTCATTACACATTTTCATTCAATTGAACAGTGGATCACAAGGTGTTCATTTAGAGCATCTACATTTAAGAGATGAACCTAAGGAACTCGAGAATACTTGATGACTGCAATGATTCAATCCGCACATTTCTGTAATCTATGGATTGGGCGAAAAAGGGTTTTTCCAACATTCAAATTATGTGCTCAGAAATGTCGTTATCTTCCTAAAAACAATTAATAGAAATTTTAGTCCAACGATTAAATAATCAGAAGTTATTTAGGCTTGATAGAATTTTAAATTGGAATTTCAAATTGTAGGTAAACTTGATGTTTACAGTGGAGGCGGTTATGTCATTGCTCTTAAGGTATGTAATTTCAGATCATATTCTTAAAGAATTTTCGAGATTCGAGAAATAACAACTTGTAATTCAGATAACAACCAGTACTTCATTAATAGTGTGTTCTATTTCTATGTATTCCAGAGAAATACCATTTATTTTTGCATGAGTTACGTCAATTCAGTCTAAATTTGTTTGTTTATCTTACAAAACAACAAATATTACCAATGCTAAGACTTGGGTGATTACTCTGAGATTAAATCTGAATTGTGATCAAAACCAATAAAAAAGTTGACATTAGGAAAACTAATGGATTGAAGAAAGTCAATTTCCCATTTGGTTCAACCTTTCCATTATTTTTAATGGTCTCCTCTTAAAAAGACTGAAATTCTTACTAGAAATCTGAATCTGTTTTGAGTCAAATGTTTTCAAATAATATTTTCAAATAGATTCAACTCTTAGCAAATGCCTTCAGAGTAATGGTTCTCAAAGGTACACATTTTAAGTAAACCAGGAGTTTAATGAAATGAAAAAGAACTAGTTTATTGTATATTTGCAAGATCTTAAATTTTCATAATTATATACTAAAATGTGTGACATTGAAAATCTACACTTCAGAGTAATATTAAATTTATTGAATTTTGGCTTTGCTTGAAGAGATTATATCAGATTATAACTACGAAAGCAAGTTTAAGTTGATTGAAAGAATTTTCTCCAACTTATAAATATTGACTTCAGATTTGATATACCGTATTACCTCACATAGTGCGGCATGCCGGTATAAACTGAAATTGAGGTTAGTGCCGGTATACCCCGGGGTA
>JAQIWP010002136.1:0-11979 GCA_034695525.1 Euzetes globulus
GATCAAGGAGATATTTAGTAAAAATCAAGGAGCTTCATACAAAAGACTTTGATTTTAGACCCCAAATCAAGGAACGCCTATATTTTCCAAGAACGAACAATCAAGGATCTTAATGTTAATTTGAAAATATTGCCCAGGTTTAAGCTTCAAATCAAGGAAAATCCTGGAAAATCAAGTAGATCTGGTCACTCTACGGTCTATTGATAAACATGTGAGTCAAATGGGGAGAAATTAATCCGAAAGGATATAGATTACGTTTGAATTATCAGATCAGTTTTCAACATAAGCTTATTTGAATAAACTTTTATTTTATTTAATATTATTTATGGATATTTTGGTTATTCTTCTTCCCCTTAAGAAACAAAATTGACTCTTTCGATGACAGCCAATCAAAATGCTTAAAAATTGGTATCTAATGGCTGAAATGACTATAATTCAATAGATGATCAATAAAATCAAGAAATACTTTTGAGTGAAATTTGATTAAAATTTATTCAAAACAATATTTATAAGAAAAACAAAGTAAACAATGACTTCATTTGGGTTTTTCTGAGACGATTCCTTTTTGAATCAAATCTGGAATCTCGACTGCCAGCCACGGACCCAACTGTGCAATTGACCAGTTCCAAGTTATGTTTGGTTCAACTTATGAGAACATATAACTCACCCCCAGAGCCATGGAGTGTGCGATACCAAATTTAGGGACATTTTTGGCCCACAATGGCTTGAAATGATCACTGGTGCAGATTTTGCCCCCTCTGTACATCTTAGCCGTCTTACCGTCCAATTCGGGAATCGCTATTTCCGGGGCTGTAGTCGGATATGTGACCGGAATCTGTTTTTGTTGTCAACATCTTTAATATCATCCGAAATGATGACAAATGATTGCTTACATCGAATTCGATGTCGAACTCATATTTGATGAGCTCATGAATGGTCCAACATTTTCCAAACCATTTGGTCCCGTCTTTGTTCGATTCCAATCGGAACCAGTCGTTATCATTGGACTTATTTTGTTGGACATACTATGGAGTCATTCAATTAATTAGTGCCATAATAAAGGGTTAAAACGACGAAATCGGATCAGACCTGAATCAATGATTGGTACTCTTCTTTGAGTCTTTGAGGCCACAAATCCTTATCTCTTGGGCCAGACCTAGTCTTAAGAAGAGGAATGGAGCCCAAAGTCTTTCTGGTGGAGTCGTCAACCATTTGAGTGAATGGGAAGTCAATAACAGTTGCGATTAAATGTGAAAAACGGATGAAATGTCAAAAGTCTTGACTAAAACATTGTTTACATCAGTCCTACACGTGTTCACAATCGATGCAATCCATAGATTACGACATTATTTGCAATCATTTGGTTTGACTTTCAAGAGAAACTTCAGTAAAACAATCGCTTATTAGTTGACATAATTGTTGTAAAGACCCGAATGTCTGGAATTGTGCGCAAAAGCCATGAATGGAGTGTTGTTTGACTCTTGTCTGCTGTCGAGTGACTCACATCTCCAGTGATAACAAATATGGCGCTCACATCAACTCTGATGGATATTCAAAACAACGAGAACTTCATTAACGATGAGTCAAATGACCTTCGTTTCAGATCCCGGGCCAACAAAATGAAGTGAGTATTGAATGGATTTTGTCTGTAAAAAGTGTTTATGTGCTGATCGGGTGTAGAGTCGGCCGAATAGAGTTGGGAGACGTGACTCCACACAACATCAAACTTCTTCGGCGTCTAAATCAAGTGGTATTTCCCGTCAGTTATAATGACAAGTTCTATAAGGATGTGTTGGAAGCGGGAGAATTGGCCAAACTCGGTATGTCCTCCCAATCCTCCCTATTCTCCATTCCTTTAATTGATTGTCTGTTTTGCCAAAAGCCTATTACAATGATATAGTGGTCGGCGCTGTTTGTTGTCGTATCGACACTTCTGAAAATAGTCGACGCCTTTATATAATGACATTGGGATGTCTGGCGCCGTACCGACGGCTCGGGATCGGGTCTAAAATGGTTGAACATGTGCTGAATTACGTGCAAAAGGACGAGGGTTTCGACAGCATCTTTCTTCACGTGCAGGTGAACAACGAGGGCGCCATTGAGTTCTACAAGAGGTTCGGCTTCGATGTGGTTGAGACCAAACAGCACTACTACAAGAGGATCGAACCCGCAGACGCTCACGTCCTCCAGAAGTCATTGAAAGGCATTCATCAGAACGGATCCCATTCCGAACAATAATTCTCAAGACTTGTCATTCAAACCAAACATTTGTCCCGAAATATATTTTTTAATTGTATTTCACTTTTATTCGGTTCTTCGCCAAAACTGTTCACAATTTATCTTAAGAGCAAAACAACGCGTTTTTAACGAATAAAACTCAAGTCATTCGCTATTTGTTACTCTTTTCGTCCTTTTATTTGATTTTATTATGAAAACTAATTCAGCGCTTAATTAATGAATTAGTTGTACTCAAGAATTGATTAAAATGAGTGACAATTTGAGCTGAAGTGCAATCTATGAAACAAATTTAAACCACTCGAAGAGCATATAATTGATTAATAAATTATTTAAATTTGATAACAAAAAGTGCATTAAATGTATTGAATACAAGAAAATTGGAAATTAACTGCTTTTGGGACTAAAATATAGCCTTTTCTCTGAGATTTTTTGTTATCACATTAAGAGTTACTTTTATTCAAAGACCGAGTCTTTCGATGTAATTTTGAGCCATGTCGTCACTGACTCGGGCCCGACAAACGGGACACACCATTCGTCGAGAAAACCACTGTTTAATGCATATCCTATGAAAGAGATGACCGCACGGAAGAATTTCCAAAGGAGATGTCAGTTGATCCCGACATATACTGCAATCATTGGACGGCTGTGGAGGTGCTTTGGCTCGGGAGCCAGTCGGGCGACCTGACGACTGACGATAGCCTTGTCTCCGCTCCATTTGTTGTGATTCTTTGTATTTCTCGTAGGCCATCATCGCCAAAAGGAAGACAACCCCTCCTATGAGAGTAGTTCCCGCCAAAGCAATCCCTATGTTTGGCATTTTAATTGCTTTTATAACAATTAACTGAATAATAAATAGAATATTTTAAAGGCGTTTAAATGTCTTTCAATGACTTTTGTCACATTTGTTTACACTTTGGTCGCAGACTATGAGTCACTGTTGAGAACTCAGATGACATATGACTCGAACATAAAGTCCGTCAAAAGAGTCTATCCTTTGACTCGATTGCAAAACAATACAAAGCACTTCAACTTTTACTCACTTTAAGTCAATCAGTTTTACGTCACTTATGAATGAATTTGATTTCATTGAGAGAATTCTGATTTAAATGACCAGAGTTTACAAAACACGTGCTTTGATCGGGAATTGACTCAAAACAAAAATATTGGCCAAAAAATATCAAACGATGAGTGCTTTGAAAACTGTTAATGGATTTGTTGTATTGCAGGTTAAATACCTGAGCGACAGTTCAGTGATTAGGCAGTTATTTATCAAAGAACACGACGAAAAAGAAATCAATCCATTGAAACCTATTGGAAAAACTTTGCTGGTTATGAATATTCCTCCCTTTGTCGATCATCACTGTATTCGGCATCTATTGAAAGATTGTGGAAAAATTGTTGATATTTTGTTTGATGAGAGACTAACGACTTGTCCGCCAATAGTGATTAAATCCAAATATTTCGATAAATCTGAAGAAATTAATGGCTATAAAGTCTGTTACGTTGTATTCAAAGCTAACTCATCCGTCAAAAAAGCACTAAATTTGAGCAATAAGTCCGAACCATTGACTCTTAAGCCGGGATCAGATCAACATTTGATTGGATTGAAAGCAATGAAACAGAAATATAACGACTCTGTCGTCAAATCAGATGACTTACAAAAAGAAATCAATGACTTTATGAGTGATTACGACAAACGAATAGAAGAGGAGAAATTGAAAGCCAAAGAAAGTGATGGCATTCCCGACGCCGATGGATGGGTCAAAGTTAACAGATATTCAAAGAGAAAGAGTTTACTCAACGATTACTCAAACGACCAAAAGATTATCGACAAACACAACAAAAAGCGGAGAAAGACTTCCAATAATTTAAATAATTTT
This sequence comes from Euzetes globulus, assembly GCA_034695525.1. NCBI lineage: Eukaryota > Metazoa > Arthropoda > Arachnida > Sarcoptiformes > Euzetidae > Euzetes > Euzetes globulus. The sequence continues at coordinate 4,119 of JAQIWP010002136.1, forward strand.
TACTCATTTAAAGTGAAGGAAAGCAAAATCGAGTATTTGATGCAATTGAGGAATAAGTTCGAAGACGACAAGAAGAAGATCGCTATCATGAAAGCTCAGCGCAAATTCAGACCATTTTGAAGGCTTTCCTCGTTTTTATCATATTTCTAATTAAAACCATTTTTAAAATATTTTCTGAAATCATTTAAAAAATAAATTGAATTAAAAAGAAGTTTGTTATCATTGAATTGGTTTGAGGTAAAACTGAGATAAGATCTACGCATAGGTTTGTGCGCATGAATTGAGAAGAAGTGAGGACTGAGAACACGGCTTATCATTCGGTTCATTATTTCGGTTCTTATTCATTGATTTCATATTCTTTTGACCTTTTCTTTCGACAATCGATAAAAAGTATATCTTTTGTTAATATATTTATTGTTAATGTTTTGAATGTTAATTATATTGAAATTAATTTATTGAGAAATCTATTTATTTATCAAATCTTTTGAATTGAAGCGCTTTTTTAGAATTTCAGAATTTAAGTGATTTTTGAGTATTAGTTGCAAACAAATGGCATTTTTGAATAAATTGAATGCATTTAAAGCATTGTTAATAAATAGATCTCATAATAATGTTTGGAGACTATTATCAGTATTAGAGCCGAAGAGCTTAACCAGCAATTCATTGAACCGAAATGATAAGAGGAATGTCTTCAATTCTCTTTTATCCGACTTGTCTAACAAGTATAGTATGGATTTTAAAGGTATGTCCCATTGTCTTACTCCAGTTTTCATTGAACCTGTGCTAAAATTGCAACAGTGACGCATACGGCCAGTGCTGTCGAACCACACTTTGTCTTCGCTAACAATGAACTCGATTTGACTGATATTGAAGTCTACGGCTTTGATTACGACTACACTCTGGCTGTCTATAAAGAATCCCTCCATTACTTGATTTATGATTTGGGAAGAAATGTGTTGATAGACAAATATAAAGTAAGACAAACTAAAGACAATTCCAAATACAGAGACAGTTATTTCACTGTTTGTTTAAATAGTATCCGAAAGATATTCTTAAATTCGATTATATTCCGGACTTTGCGATCAGAGGATTGCATTATGACGTCGAAAATGTATGTCTTCTGCAAAACTATAGATTCACTTCTAAGGAACTGCTTATTTATTAAAGGGATTGTTAATGAAAATCGATTCCTTCCATCAAATTCAATTGGGAAGTGTTTACAAAGGCCTGACTCCTATTGATGACGAACAAGTTCTTCAAATATACAATGGCTGTTATGTTCCCCAGAAACTGATCAGAGCCAACCCAGGAGAGGTAATTCTATTAGAATGAATAATCTATTTGAATTCGTTTTAATTTATCCGAAAGCGATTACGAATGAAACAACTGAATGACTTGTTCTCTGTTCCCGAAATATGTTTGTTGTCGAATATAACGGAATATTTCGAAAGGAGTCATATCGCATATCATCCGGAAATACTCTTCTATGACGTCCAGAACGCCGTTCAGAGTATTCACCCGATTATGCATAAAATGATTGATGAAAAGCTTATTCCAGAATATCTGGAAAAACATGAGAGTCTTCAGCTCTTTCTTCAACGACTTAAAGAAAATAAGAAGAAAATGTTTCTCATTACAAACAGTCCCTTCAAATTCGTGTATTTATTAATTGATATAAATTTTGGCAAATCTTAAACTTTATAAATGTTTTTAGTGATTGTGGTATGAAATACATGATTGGAAAGGATTGGAATGAATTGTTTGATGTAATTATCGTTAAGGCGGGAAAACCAACTTTTTTCAACCTGGAGAGAAGGTATGTTCGAAGTCTAACCCTATTTAAAATACATTAATTTGTTGCTTAATTGTCAGACCGTTCAGACATTATGACAAAGAAAGCGATTCTCAAAAGTGGGAAAAGGTTTCTAATCTAGAAAGAGGTCAAATATATATGGAGGGAACTGTTCATCAATTGCTAGAAATGACGGGTTGGAGCGGAAATTCCATTCTCTATTTCGGAGACCAGATCTATAGTGATTTGGCTGACATTACATTGAACTTTGGTTGGAGGACCGGCGCTATTATCGTTGAACTCGAAGTAAGACTTATATAATATTCAGACAATACCTAAAAAATAAATGAATTTGCATTTAGAAAGAGATCGAGACATTCAATTCGGAAGAGTTCAGAGAAGCAGTCAGTGCTATTCAGGCCCTCCAGATATTAATAGACGAATCGCACAAATCCAATGACAATCAAGTTTTGGATGATTTATTAAAACAAAGAGATTTTCTTCGGTGAAAACAAACCATTTGTTTGCTTATGATTTTGATCAAAATTTTTAATTTAGAGCCAAAACTAAAACGCTTTTCAACCCGCAGTTCGGGAGTATATTCCGGACGCACCACAATCCCACTTATTTCTCTCGCCGTCTGTTCCGCTATTCAGACATTTATATGTCTTTCGTTACAAATCTATTGCACTATTCTCCGCACCATATATTCTGTCCGCGAAGAGGACTCCTCCCTCACGAGACCCACTTATGTCAGGTTCAAGTCAATAAAAATGGATGAAATTTCAGAGCAACTCATGTCTTACATGAAATTCAAATACAATTGTGATATAAAAAGATCTGTAATTAAGATAATAATAAATGATTGAGAAATGCATTTTCAATCATGTATTCAAATTTTGCGCCAATTCTATGTCTAAAATGTTTGTCACCTGAGAACTACTCAAATATAACATTAAAAAATAATGCGATTGTTTTGAAACCCTTTTATTTAATTTTATGTGTAAAACATTGAATAAAATATTTTGACCCAAAATAACGATATTTTTGAATATTTATTAAAACAAATGACTATTTTAGGCGCAATTTTTTTTTCAATCCAGGATTTTGATCACCAATTGATCCCAAATAAGTGGAACAAGTTGTCATTTGAATAATGAGTTGCGAACAGTATTTGATTCAGTCTTTTATGTGGAAGCAGTGCGTCTCTGAAGACAACTTCAAACGAATGGCCATTAAATGCTTGAAAGGTATAAATGTTTGTCCGACTTATGGCCATAATTACTAACGATTGTCACTTCATTTCAGTGGATTCGGAACGACCTCAAGATCTGACGGAAACTCAACTAAACAATGAAATGGTCTCTCAATTGGTGGCGAAAGTGAACCGAAACATTCGTCCCTTTAATCTTCAGATCAGTCGCGGCCCCAACGAAACGGACGGAACGGTATATTACGCGCTCATCAATACTGCCGACAATGAGATCACCCGAATGACTAATCTTTGGTCACAGAAAGAGATTCTGTACTTTAAAAGGCTTTTGTCAAATATAATTGAAAGTCGAAACGCATTTATCTCTTCGACAAAAGCTCTAAATATCGGCCGCGAAGAAGATCTCAAATTTTCAATTACTTCATCTGAGAATCTGATCAATAAATGGGTCGAACAGAAGTGGTTCGAAGAGATAAACGACGGAAGTATTGCAATCGGTGTCCGTACTCTTCTCGAAATGAATGTCTTTATTAGAGAGCAATTCGAGGTTCAGGACTGCTTTCGGTGTAAAACTCTTTGCATTCGAGGCTCGAATTGCATGAGTTGTGAAACAAAACTGCACTTCCATTGCGTGGACTCACAGTTCATACCAAACAACAAATGTCCAAATTGCTCGAAACAGTGGGCCCCCAACTCAGACCTACTGAGCGCCGCCTCAAACCGAAACGGCCGAGAAGTACTTGACTCTAATGACGTTCAAAGCGACGAAACCGAAGAAGAAGATGAAGAACTACTGGAGAGGTCGCTCAGGAATAAGAGGTCTAAACGATAATACAGTTTTAATAAACATTTTATATTTGAGACATTTTTGCAAAAATTATATTAATTTATAGATAAATGGAATATAAAAACACTTATTATTCAAACAATTTATAGTCTAATATAGTATTTAAACAAAACATTAAATATTTTTTTCGTCTTTAATTCTGAGCTTTTCTTCGACGAAAGCTTTAATTCTTTGCTTGAGTTCATTGTCAGCAACGACTAAATCCATTGTCAGTGGCGATCGGGTGAAGGGATCCGTTTGATCGCTGAAACAGACAAATTATAAGACATTATGTTATACCAAATAGTTGTGGAATACCTGAGCAGATGCCTAGCAATGGTTGAGCGGTCGACTCGTTGTCCAGAGTTGGGAAGAATGACCGGATCATTCATAAGAGTGCTCATAATGGGGTCGACGAACTCTTCGGGCACTTCATTCATATTGATTTCACGACGCTTTTGGTATTGCAATAGATTATCGACTATTTGTGCGACCTGTAGGGTCTGAGTGGACAGACTGACATGACCTGTCTTGATTAGAACGTCTGATGCCTGGGGCAACAGGTTTGACGAATAAGACCTGTCGTCCCGACCGACCGCAAAACAGAACTTTTTGAACTTCTGGTTCTCCTGAGAGGAAAGGTTGACATATATTTGGCAGATGTCGTGTACTATATCTCCCGGTTTGAACTCATATTGGTTCAGATCTTTCACTTTAAAGTTTCTCTTCTTAGGACCGACCAAATGACACAGAAAATAGTTGAGCATTGCTGCCATTCTGTCCACAAGAGTCTTGTGGGAGAAGATTGTTTTGATTCCTTCTGTGATCCAACACAAGGTATTGATTGTATCCCTGGCTATGATGTTGTGGAACTTGGCTAACCGTCCCGTATGAAGGAAGGCGGCCTCATTTTGTTGTCTTTCGTGGACAGGCAATTGGTTCCACTGTCCGGAGTCTCTCTGTTGCTGCAATTCTCTCAGTTTATTCATATACCCGAGGGCTTCGTCCAATAGGAAGATGGCGTCATTCATAAGAAGGTTAATGAACCGCAAGAATAGGGGTGGAACCATCGCTTCCATATTGTTTTCGGCGAAATCTGCCAAATCCTTCATTCGTTTTCTGTGGTCCTCATTGTTCCACAAATACTTGAGGACGATATACATCGGTCTTCGGTAACCGAACTTCTGTTCAAAGGCAACGCTTTCACCGCTCGCTTCCGATATTTCTATACTAACGAAAACGTGAATTAGGGTCGGAATCAATTCACTGGACAGCGGATGTTCTGTAAACAACTTTTCAGTGTTTGCTCTGAATAGAAATTAACGATTAATTGGTTGAATAACTTTTTAGACCAAATATTACCCCAAAGTGAACATTTGTGTCGGTGTTTGGTTCTGTTGGGAAGGCATAAGTGATTCGAGCATTTCTGCCAATCTGGCTCTCAAGTGAGGGTTTTTCATCCTTTCTGGGGAACCCATAAATATGATGATCAGTGACATCAATGGCTTCAAATCGATGTCTGGCAGACCAAAGGTCTTCTCACTAAAACGGCGGACATATATAACAAAATCGGCCACATTTTCCACAATGAATTCGGGAACTGATTTCAGACACTCTGACTCCAAATCTCGCGGAATTGGAAGTGAAATGTCTTTGAATGCTTTGGAGGCTTCCATTTCGTTGGGATTGAGCGCCAAATTGTTTAACCAAATGGCAGTCGAAATGTGAAAATTCAAAGTCGTTTCCAAGAATTCGTTTTCTGATAGCATTGTCTTAATGGCTAAGAATTGAGTCATACTCTTATCCATACGTTTCCTTAAAACCTGAGCCGCTTCTGAATCACTAGACTGAGCGCTGGCCTCACGATAGAGGCTCTGTATTTGGTTGAGGTCTTGAACTAACTTAAGAAACCTTTCGTGAACTACACGGAAACCCAAATGCAGTGACTTATGTGTGGCCACAAAGCACTGAGTCATAAAATTTGTCTCAAATTTTTCGTCATTTATTGGTTGATCTGAAAACGTGAGGAATGGATCAGAGGCTATGGCCTCCAGATATTCCTTTTGACCAAACCGTTTGAGACGACAAAAGCGGGCGTCCACTTTCAACAGTTTAGGAGTTACCGGAATGCAAAACGGTTTGCATAGACGTAGCAAAACAGACGACAAGTTTATCATAAAGCCATCTGAAGAGTTCTGAGCGCTTCCAGACATTAGAATCATTTCGTTGGTCCACATCTTTGCTCTGTCTCTGAATGAATGCAAACAATTTTCGATCCAAATGAGAGTCGAGGAACGGGTGTCGTGTTGTTTGAGAAGAGAGTAGAAGATTGAATGGAGTCCTTTAGTCAGAAGATTGAGTTGAAGACCCAAATTCTTTTCAGTCACTTCGTGTTCCTGATGTGAGTAATGCGAAGGATTCAGAAAGAACTCTATTTTGTTGCTGAGGGGACGGGGAAGACAGGACACACTCAGAAGTAAACCAATTAAAGTGTTTTGATATGAATTGTTTCCGATAGAAACGAATTGATTGGTTTGTGGTTCGTTCAGAGCTATCAGTGCTTTCGACAGATTGGGGTTAAGAACCAAATAATTCAAAGAATTAAGAGATCGGCTCAGACTCGGGTCTATTAAAGACATTCGACTCAACCGCTCACATAAAGCATCATAAGTCGACTTCAAAGCCATCTGAGGGCTGACATCTTCGTCTCCAGTCTTACACTTGGCTTCGATGCGATCAAAAATTCTTGCAATAAGTGTCTGCAAATGTCTTCGATGGTCCAAATCATAGTCGAAATCTTCCAAAAGTTCCAGTAATTGGGAGATTCGCGAATTAGGATCGAAGTTGGGATCGACTTCTGGATGGCACAAAAATAGTGAGGACTGGTTTATGACAATATCTCTCAATTGAATCCTTTGTTGGGTTGGAATGAGTGGCGAATCGATTGTTGCGATCCTATTATAACATTCGTACAAATAATACAAAACTTTTTGTTGGCATTCATTGACCGGAAATGTATTGTCAACCAATCGTTTGTCAATTCTGTAATCAATGAGACATTGGTTGACATCTGAGACCATAAGTCGTTCGCATAAGAATTGGTCCAAATTGTCGAACGACAGCAAAGTCTGACTCTTTTGACACTCGTTTTCCTCATTTAGTGAAACACATTTCAAACTCAATTTTGAGTCGTTTTTCTCGTTATCTTTACCACAATTTATTTTGTTGACAACGAATCGGAAGATTGAGACCAAGAATTCGTTGGTTTTCAGCTCTTTTTCCGTGAAATTGATATCCAGTTTAAGCTTTTTGTCGATATTTTCGATGTTTTGCTCCAAATGTTTGTCTTCATTATCGACATTCAGATCATTGTTTTGATCACTATTTTCGTTCAAAAGAGCGTTGAAAGGATTACTCATTGTTTTCAGTCGTTGTTTAAACCATTTTTCTACTAAACAATCATAAAGTGGTTAAAAATCACATCAATTGCACTGAAATTGACTCAAAAATACAATTCATGTTATAATGACGTCATTCGACTCAAAGATGTTTTGCATTTCATATAACTGTTCACAAAAGATGTGACGAAATAACGGTATTCCCAACAAAATGGGATTCCACTTAACTTTTGATTCACATTTTGTTGGGAATACCGTTATTTCGTCCACTTAGTATAAATAAATCGATTGCTCATGGTCATTAAACAACTTTGTGCTTTTGCAATTCTACTTATAAAAGGCAACATTGAAGTTAAAAACTTATTGTCGATTCCAGGGATGGCCAAAAAATATAAATTTTTATAGAGAAATAGTAGTATAGGACCTAATAGTAACATTGTATTCATCAGAAAAGTTTGAGAAGGGCACTAACCTAGCCAAATGATGAAATGCCAATATTTTATATAAACTATATTAAACATTAAAATATTATTTAACCTAAAACTATTGAATGGTATTTAAAATTATAATTAGGTTCTTACAACCAAGACAAGTATACTTGAATAATTTATAATGAAATATTATCCTGGTTC
>JAQIWP010002137.1:0-11978 GCA_034695525.1 Euzetes globulus
GGGACTTAACAATAATGCCCATCATGTAGTGGGACTTGATATCAGCGCCCATTATTTTGGGAAAGTTTAAGAATATTGCCCATCTTTGGTGGGAGAACACATAAAAGATCTAAGTTAATTATGAATATTTACGAGAAATTTAACCAAATTTTAAGTAAAGGCCCTGAGGTGCAGATCTGGCGCTTCAAATTCGTTGATTCACAAGAATATAAATGATTTTACATGCTCAATTTGATATGATATCAATTAATAAAAAGAATTTTAATTTAAAAATACAATTGAATGAAAATATTTCCCTCACTTTATACCGTCATGCCGGTAGACACCATAAAGCCTTTTTGAGAAAATAGTCAATTTCACTTTTACCGACATGCTGCACTATGTTCATCTTTTAAAATCGAAATCAAAATATTAGAATTCATATAAAATCAGATTTCATATTTAGAATCAGCTTTAAGTTTTATATTAAATTTACTTATTAATTTTTTAATTTAAATATTCCCCATTTTGGTTATATAATAAGTTTCGATGAAATAAACTTTAAAATATATTATCCTTATTCAATTCAATTATTTTTGCAAATTTTGCTTTGAAAAATCATATCTGGTAAAAATGTTTCTGGTAGAAAAGTATCTGGTAAAAAGATTTTGGTTGAAACGTGTGCGAGAGTAATTTTTATTTACTAAATTAAAATGAGAGAAAATCGTATGATAAGTAGAGTGACCAGGTGTCAAGGTGCCACCTTGATTGTCAAGGTTTTACATGGGAGACCCATGTACCAAGGTTGAGTACCTGCCTTGACATTTGAATGCCAAGGTTTTCAAATTGAAAATATTGTGTATTCTGAAGACATTAATTTTGGGAAAATTGTAATTCTGTACAAAATCTAGTAAAACAATAAAATTTTAAAATACTAATAAAACTACACAATAATTTTAAAAAATTCGTGAATAGTAGTTTTAAATCAATTTTTGTTGAAAAACATGTTTAAACTTAATAAAATTAGTTCATTTAAAATCTAATAATTGTTTAAAAAATTTTATCTAAACAAAGATGTCATTTAAAGTTCTAGGGTTTAAAGGTGTTTAAAAATGTTATTTAGCCAGTTTCAAGAAATTTAGTTTAATAATCCAAATAATGTTTACCAAAAGATTGTTGTAATAATTTTTCTTTAAATTTTATTTAGTTTAAACTTTTTTAAAAAATAAAAATCTAAAACCACATGAAGAGTTTTACTTTAAAATAGTCCTTTAATTGTACATTTGGTGTTAAACGAAATATTGTCAAGGTTTTGTAAAGGTATTTCCTCCGAAGTGTCAAGGTTTGTCAAGGTTTTGGATTCCATATGTCAAGGTCTATGAAATTAGGACCTGGTCCCTCTAAATACAATAAATGATATATTAATGCATTTTCACAAATTTCATTCATTTAATATAAAAATCAAGAATATGTGTTCTTTGAGACATTCAGGTGTATATTGAATATTAACTTAACCATATTTGTACCCTTTTCTCTAATATTAGTATATTTGAAGTTCTAATCTATTAAAATGATGATCAAGGTCGAACAATGTGTTTTCGTTACCTTCAAACCCTTGGCAGTCATTGAGGTTTCATTTTTCACATCAAGAATAAAATCAAAATTGAATTTTTTAAACAGAATTCACGGTTTTAGTGAAAAATGGTTTTCATTATTATTCTGTTTAATGACTTTTTTGTTAACATTTTGTGTGACTTTTATTCAAATATTTCTTTTATGAAAATATTTTCAATTTTCTCCACACTTTTCTTGCACTCAAAGCACAGGCATTTTTGGTCATCATGGCTAATTTTTCACTCATATTCGTTAAAAAATCTTTTTGCTTTTCCTTTCGGAGTCTGATTGAGATCTTTGGGTTAACACCTTCTAGAAAGACCTGGTTTTAAATGGAAAAAATTCTGAAAACGGCTGAAAAGTTGCAAGAAAAAAAACAAATATTTTCAGTCACTTTTAAAAACTGTAATAAATAAAATAAATACATTTTGATAGCTTATAATTTCTGGAAATTCAAATGAATAACATTATTTGGGACTATATAATTTGTTATTTTGAATATTGTCTACTAGTACAAGTCGACTTATACATTGGAACCAAGTACAAATTTATCTAATTATTAAATCAGTTCCAGTACATGTACTCTTACTAGCTGAAATTTTTTGAAGATTATATTCAAATACAATTTTTTTATAAAATGAAATAATTTTTATGCTTGCCCAAAATTCTATGAGTGAAAGAGATTTATTATAAATAATTAGTTTAAATAGCCTTCAAATGTTCCATATAGAGTGACCAGATCTACTTGATTTTCCTTGATTTGAAGCCTGATCCTGGGCAATTTTTGGAAATTAACATTAAGATCCTTGATTGTCCCTTCTTAGAAAATATAAGCGTTCCTTGATTTGGGGTCTAAAATCAATGTCTTTTGTATGGAGCTCCTTGAATTTTATTAAATATCTCCTTGATCAAGGCTTTACATCCTGGTCATACTAGTTCCATAAGGTATTTAATGATAATTTTAATATTTAATAAAAATTTTCAATATTAATGAGGCACTAATTTAAAAAAAACTATTTCATAATTAATTGAGAAAATTAATTGTTTCAGATGATGATCAAGCTCATTTTAATATTTCTAATGTTTTGATGTATATTTGGGGAAAAATGAGCTTCGATATAAATTTTATTATACGTGAAGAATTATGTCACTTTTCAAAGCATTATTCATATTTGGATCAATAATTTTATGAAAGCACCTTGCTTATTGCAAACCTTTCAACTATGAAAATTAAATTAATATTTTTGAATAATAAATGGCCATGGGTAATACTATTTTAATTCAATTCAATACAAGCAAATCTACTGAATATAATATTGATCTGGTCAAATAAAGTTATATAAACTATAATAATTTTATTCGTCAGACCAAATATTAAATCAATAACTAATGGAACAGAGATTCCCACAAAAACCATGTTTGTCATTTAAGAAAAAGATTATATAAAATTTATATAATGGCCAAGGTACTGTTCCTATTTATGTGGCCTAATCTACTTCACTAATGAGAAAGGAAAAGTTTTTATACTGAAAGTAGATTTAGAAATCTTGAACAAAATAATTTTGGTCATCCCTAGTTATTTCCTAACATTCATTTATATCAAACAGAATATTCTGGCCTCGATGCAAATGAATTCGGATCATGCGATCGATAGAATTTAATTACGTTTTTTCAATTCGATTAAGTTTTTCATTAAATATATTCCGAAAAATATTCTCTTTTTTAATATTCATTAGAATTTTCTTCGGTTTGGAAAATGAATGTTTCATTAATTTATTCTGAGTTCTGCTCTTTAGGCTATTAATTTAATGGGATATTAATTACTTTTTAAATGATCCGAAAGAGATTAATGATAACATAATAAATCAATAACGGAATCAATTGTCATAAGAGACATCATGTCACGTGTTTAACCCCTTGGCATTTATTGTCGGCTCATTTTTTGTCATAAAGAGTAAAATCAACTTTATTTTTTAATGAAATTCACGGTTTAAGTAAAAAATGGTTTTCATTCTTATTCTGTTTAATGACCTTTTTTGCCCATTTTGTGTGACTTTTATTCAAATATTTCTTTTGTGAAAATGTTCTCAATTTTCTGAACGCTTTTCTGGCACTCAAATCACAGGCAATACATTTGGGGCGAGAATTCTGTATTCCAGGAATCGATTCAGTCATTACCTTTAAAATTTTTCTGCCTTTCTTTCCGGAGTCTGACTAAAAATTTTTGGGGTAAAGCTACAACTCTTTCAAGAAAGACCTGGTACTTAAAAGAAAAAAATACCTTAAAACAATTTCCCTCTGGAATTATGCAAGAAATAAATCAAGAATTTTGTTTGTAAAAGGCTACTTTTAGAGACTGTGATAAATAAAATAGAAAGTTTTCATTGATTATTTATAAGCACTGGTAAATAAAACTGGACAATTCAAGAGTGAATTTTTTTAAAAATTGTAAACAACTGCAACAAAAGTGGGACTAAATATTTAAAACCAATTATAAATTTATTATTTATTATCGGAAGAAAACCTTATTTGACATAAATCTACTCTTCCACAGAAAACTCAGATTAAAAGTAAACAATTTTTTAAAGTAAACCTGACAAATCCTTTAAAAGTCTATCCTTGGTTAAAGAAAAATTATTATGTGGAGAAATAGCAAATCTTAAATTATCTTAAAAATTTAGCTTTGTAACTTGAATATTAGCTTAATCATGACTTCCTAGAATATCCTTGTTTGATTTGCTTCCACATTTATACTGTATTTTATTAATATTATGGTAATTTTAATTAATTATCATTCAAAAAAGACCTATTGTTATATAATAGGATATAATTATGTCTGAAAAGTGACGGCATTTGATGAATAAGTGATTAATTTTGTCGAATTTGCACAGAATAATGGACAGGAATTTTAATGGAAATTTAATTTTATTCATGAAAATTTTTTAGAAATAATTTGAAGCTTATCTTATTATTACAGAGCTTTGAAAAAAATTTACTTGTTAATTAGAATAAACTGTATTCAGACGCTTAAATGGATTTTAAATGAGTCTTTTGAATACTTTATGCAAATTCTCAATAATAATGAAATAATTTTAATTCTAATCCACTTCATATTTTAATTGAATATAAAGAGTGACTTTACTTGCTTTATATTTTAGAATTAACAGGAAAGGATTAGGCATTTGTCAGAGCATATTGCCAGCTATATCAGCAATGAATTTATTGAATATCTTGGCAACATTAATTACAGTACTATTCTGTGCCCTTAAACTTAATTTATAACAACAATATACAGAATACAGAGTTCTTGGATTATATGCCGTCCCTCTAATGTCATTCTTATCAGAAGTGTTTGGAATAATAGCTCTCAGAATGTCAATAAAATGTGTTAAATCAAAGATTAAGAAGAAATGATGTCTGAGACAATTATGTAATCATTGTCTAATGATCTAATCTTGGAGTTTCTTCTTATCGATTGTGATTAAAGTTATTTTTTGCCTCAAATTCCAATTTATATTAAATGTGTTTTCTCTTCAATGAAATATCAAATCAATCGCTAAAAACAATTTCAAGAATCTGCAAGAAAATTTCTATTTTTACGCCCGATTTGATTAACATGGTGATTTATAGTTTGAAATGAACAAAAATAGCGATCGTATGTTTTTAGAGGGTAGTAATGGAAAGGCTTTTGAAGTTTATTCTGTGCGGAAAATATTTTGATTATAAATGAGATATTTGATGTGAATTTTCAAGTGCTCATTACTAAATTGTCCAATTTATCAAGGTTCATTTGCTAGTTAAGATCATGTATTATTAATGCACGAAGTAACAAATTTAACATGCTAAATTCAATTTTCATCTAAATTATCTTACAAGTTATTGATCCAAATTTGTCCATGTCAAATAATTACAATCTTTGTCTATTTGATGAAACATAAAGACATGGCGTTATTAGATGTTATCAAACATAGTATTCATTAAATTCATGTCAACTTTGAGAACTCAATAGACTCTCGTTATCAGACTATAGGACTGTGCACTGACTCTTCATATTCTGTGCTAATCATAAAGAAAAATCACAGAATGTGTCACCAAAAGGGGTCAAAATAAACCTCGATAAATCAACCATATTGCCAATTAATTAAAGGCATATTTGTTTTGATACGTTAATAGTAGTATTGCCTAATTAAGCTAATTAATGTTTAAAACCTAACCCACCCTCCCCTCTGACATTGATTTTACTGATCCCTGATTTACAACAAACACCAGTCAATGTTTTGAGTGATTGTTTGCAATCAGTTATCCATTGAATGGCTATTTATAAACACAAACATAAGGATAGTATTGACTGAAACAAGAAAAAACAAAGCACTAGATATAAACTAGTGAAGTTTATTGTTCACAGTGGTTACTGTTGCCAAATTGATAGAGGCTATTTAGAAAGTGCCAGGGTTTATTTTATTAATCAATTTAAAATATCTCGTATAAATCTAGCTAGGTTATTTTAAAGGAAAAAATTATTCATATTTTTAAAAGTAATTATAAAGATAAATTTTATATGCTAGAATAAATCTGAAAAACATAGATTTAATAGAAAACCATTAGAGAAGAAATGAGATTTATATTTCTGAAAAATATTCTTGTCTGTTTTATTTACGAGAACTTGGTTATACTTCTTTAGGAAAGAACTTCCTTTTGTCTTGAGACCAATTGATCCCTTTTTTATGTCCTCTAAATACTTCAAACGAGAGGACAGGCTTTGCCTCAATTCCTGTGCCGTAACGTAACATAACTTTTCAATCCATTCGACAAAATGACAGAAAGTTTTCTCGTTTTTCGGTGTTTTTCACTCTTCTGTCAGACAATAAAAATCCATTTTTCTTTGAAATAAATATCGAAAAACATTTTCAAAAGCAACTAGAAAATTTAGATTATTAAATTGCCGGGTTAGAGCTTCTAATTAACAAGATAAGTTATTCTCCAAGCTTATCTTTATCTATGTTTAATACTCGCCATAAAAATATCAAAATCAAAATAAAATGAATAAATATATGCCAAAAGTTAAAATTATTTTTATAATCTAAACTTGAATTTAATTTGATCGATCTAGTTACAGTTTCTAATAGACAAGATATGTCATTAAAAGGCTTTAATTATTTAGATTTATGTTAGCATCACAATTTTAAATAAAAAATATTGTTTTACCAAATTCCACATTAATTTATTTATTATAAATATATTTTTGTATATTATTAATCTTGATCATTTAACTACAGATTTCTTAGAAAATGAGTGTTATATCATCAATTGAAAATATGAGCAGGTAAAACTAGATGAGGACAAATTTTAAATTATAGCCTCTTGCGTGTTTGATTATAAATCATAAGCCAAAAAATCTAATCAAGTAAGAATTAAGAAGAGTTCTAATTGGATTAAAATTAATTCGAATCTTTCACGATTCGTCTGCTCAGCTAAAACAAAACGGTCCTGGTTCACTCGTGTTCGCAGATTTTTTGGCTACAAATAAGATACACATTGAATGTAAATTCATTTTATTGGAGCACAGCCTCGACTCTCCACTAATTAGTTTTATGCGAAGAATACAGAATTTCATTTTTTGTTAACATAAAAAACTTTTCGTCAAAGTGAAGTAAAATAGTTATTCAAACTGAAGGATAACCAAGGATTGTGGATTACTAATAATAATTTCTTAATAAAATAAATAATGTTTAGTTTTTTATCGATTTTTAATTGTATTTTAAGCAATAAAAATATTAAATAAAATTTCAGATTGCCTTGATAGTTTATGAAATTTCAGTAAAAAATGTTTCTTTGTAATTTTAAAATAAATATAGCAATTAGAATCAAAATTGGTGAAACAAATACTAGTTAAATTAAGTATAGATTCTAAATATAAAGTATGAAAAAAAATTCTATTAACATGCCGGTTTACCCCCTTGTCTCAAATATAGCGACTGTATAATTTATGCTTGTTTAGAATTTAATATGGGATAGAGATTTATAGTAAATAATTAGCTTGCGATTCTTGCTTTTTTTGAGTTTGTACAAAAAATCTCTAGTAAATCTAACTAGGTTTCAAAAAGAGAATAAAATTTCACAAAGACATTTTGGTTATTTATGGTTATACAGCAAAGGACAAATCCTGAGCTGGAATTAAAATGCTCAATACAAATAGTGTTCAGATGGACTTCCTCTATCGGGAAATCATAATTTCGGCTCTGGTACTTTGGGGCATAATTTTTATGAGCCCCGGATTTGTCCTTTGATTAATTTATCTTGGACTATTATCAAGTTAAGTGTATTCGAACTTTTAACTTTTTTATTCTCTAAAGATAAATTTTAAAGTAACTATTCCTGGGATGTGTAACTTTGCGCATCCCAGAGACAAATGTAATAAATAAGAGAAAAGTCTGATTTCGTTTTATATCTGTTATTGAAAACATTTTTTTGCTCTAAAAATTTTAGAAAATATCTATTCCTTGTAAAAAGAAATAATTTAATTGAGAACTACTTAAACACAAAGAAATATCTTGATTTCTTAGTAAAAAATATTACATTTTAAAATGTTTTGTTAGTATTAGAGACTAACACCCAGCTATTTTATTTTTTACTTGATAATCTGTTTTAAATTTTGAAAAATAGTGAAACCAATTAGCGTCTGATCCCTAATTAAAGTAAATTAATTATTGACAGAACTGCTATTCATTAAACAGGTTAATTAGAAAATCAAGACTTATCCTGATTAAGGCACGGACTTAAGTTTGTCACAAACTGTTAACATGGTATACAATTTTCGGTGACAGTAATTACCTTCCTCAGTAGCAAATGCAGAATAAATTCACTCGTATTTTGCAGTCTATTACCATTTGCAGGAAAAAGAGAAACTGATTTAAACCGCACTTTGACTGCACTTTGTAAATAAAGTTTTAAATTTCAGTTATTTATTACAATTTAAAAATTCCGTTGAGAAAGGCTGTGATTGAATCAGAATTTTTGTAGGTAGATACGAGGAAGATTAAAATGTTTACAAGAATACAGTTTACTCTCTAATCAAACTTATGATCTTTTATAAGTTGTCAATGAATTGACCAAAAGTTTGATTTCAGTTCTCATATTTTCTTCTCAATCAATAGGGTTTATGTTAAATACAAATTATGTTAGATTCAGAGTTAGAGTCAGGATGCTAGATTGTTTCACAGGGAAGATATTCCTGGATGGAAGCTATTTATAAGAATATTTATGTAAATTCATTTAAAAATATTTGCTAAATTTATAATATCGGCCTTTGGTTTTACAAATTGAAGGATTATATCACGAAAAGGATTATATCGCGTGAGACTATATCGCGAGTGCACTGTATTTATGCAAGAAAAGAAACATTAATTTCAATCAATCAATAAACGAATAAATAAACGAAATTTAGCCTTTTATTGGCCTTCTTTTTAAGCCAGACTCTATTGCATATGTATCTGTTGATGACGTGATCGACTGGGACTGTCCCACACTTCTCATTGATTAAGTGAGGATTTATCGCTGGAACAGTTTAGTTGTCAGCAATCAAACAAACATTTCAATCCAAGATAATAATGTGAATATTAGGGACATTTGCAAGAATATTAGATGCTCAACCAGACCCAGAATAGATTCTTTGTTAACAAATAACACAATTTTGTTGAACAATACTATCTCGATTAACGAAAGTAAATCGGATACAACTCTGGTTGTAGTAATATCATCTATATGCTTTCTCCTTTTGATTATATTCTTGCCATTAATTATTTATTTATTTATGGGAATGAAAAGATTGAAACAAAGATTTGTTGAAGACGTCGGAAAACAAGATATTTATGACGACAATGAAGTCTATACCGAAGTCAACAATAATGACAACGAATATGAAGTGCCGATCTATGAATGGAATGATTCGGTTTCTATAATCAATTCACCAGTTGTTTATGATTATCTTATAATGACAAATACGAGTAAAGATGATTACGAAGTTTCTTCAGTTTAAATTGTCACAACTTGTTCAGGGGTCGCCATGGAGGGGATATAGTACTTTTCCCCTTAAGTTTTGAGAAAAATGCGCAATTTTATTTTGAATAAACTTTATGCATGTTTTACTAGCAAAAATTATGTGAAGTTCAAATTATATATTTCTCTTTTATTTCGGTGACCTAGAAAATATCTCAAATTTTACCTTTTATGCAATATGTCAAAATTTACAAATTACAACTTTTATAAATATGTAATTGTAAAGTTTAAATGTTTCTTGAAATTATTTTTAACTTTTGCATTTCTATTTAGAAAGCTCCTTAATGATATTAATATGATATGAATGATCAATAATGACAACGTATATGATGTGCCGATCTATCAATGGAATGGTTCGGTTTCTATAATCAATTCACCAGTTGTTCATGATTATGTTATGATGACAAATAAGAGTAAAGACGATTACGAAATTTCTTCAGTTTAAATTGTCACAACTTGTTCAGGGGTCGCCATGGAGGGGTATAGTACTTTTCCCCTTAAGTTTTAAGAAAATTCCGCCATTTTATCCTCCCCTTATACTCTCCCCTGAGGTCTCTAACCTTAAAGACCCTTGGTCTTGTTCTAGATCAGAGTTTTAAAATAAAATAAAACTATATATTATTTTTCTTTATTAAATTCGTATTTATTGTGTCGATAAAAATGAATGTATTTGTTGTTGTCATTGATGGCCAATAAAGGGCTAAATTTCGTTTATTTATTCGTTTATTGATTGATTGAAATTAATGTTTCTTTTCTTTAGTCAATACAGTGCACTCCCGATATAGTCTCGCGTGATATAATCCCTTTCGTGATATAATCCTTCAATTGGTAAAACCAAAGGCCGATATTATGTATTTCGTTTATATTTTTAAATGAATTTATATAAATATTCTTATAAATAGTTTTCATCTAGTAATACCTTCCCTGTGAAGCAATGTAGCATCCTGACTCAAACTCTGAATCTTACATAATTTGTATTTAACATAAACCCTATTGATTGAGAAGAAAAGACGAAAACTGAAATCAAATTTTGGTCAATTCATTAACAACTTATAAAAGATCACAACTTTGATTAGAAAGTAAACTGTATTCTTGTAAACATTTTAATCTTCCTTGTCTCTGCCTACAAAAATTCTGATTCAATCACAGTCTTTCTCAACGGAATTTTTAAATTGTAATAAATAACTGAAATTTAAAAATTTATTTACAAAATTCAGTCAAAGTACGGCTGAAATCAGTTCCTCTTGTTCCTTCAACTGGTCATAGACTACAAAACGCGAGTGAATTCATTCTGCATTTGCTACTGAAGAGGTAACTACTGTTACCGAAACTTGTCTATATTCAGACTATGCTCAGAATATGTTATAAGACTTAAACCTAAATATTATTTAAAATTTTCATTTAAAAAATATAAATACGAATAATGAAAGCCAAGAAAGATTTAATGTGTGATTTCATAACCTTATTAGTTTAATAAAATATAGCAAACATGCAAAATAGCTTATTCCTAACTGTCCTGTTCTCAAATATAAATATATCATTCATATAAATTTATAATAATACTGAAATTATTCGTCAGAATTAGTGTTTAATTACAATTACGAAAAATAATTATTGAATATTTTTCTGTCGCAATTTTTGAGAGAGGTCTTTTTCTCTGCGTTTCCATGTAAGACTTTTCAAGCTTCAGAGGGGAGGTATTTTGGCAAATTCTTGACCCCAGGGATACATACTATACCCCCATATGGCGACCCTGGGAGCTGTTCACTGATTGCACTTCTCATTAAAGTCAATTCGGTTATCAAAAATAGGAAACACCAGGAATACAGTTTACAGGAAAGTGAACGGGAGGTCATCAATACTAAACCATTCCTTTAGTGAAAAGGAGGTCAAGGGATATGATTGTCTAACAACTGTTCCCGAAGTTTGCCATTGTTTGTATTAGGTCTCAAAGGTTGTCAGATATTTATCAGTACTTCAGTAATCATTTATTAGAAATTTCTTAACACTAATCGGTTGTAGAAGAAAGTCCTTGATGAATGACAGTTGTGTTCACTCTAACTAAATCTGATTACTTTCTGATAAACAAACTAGTTTATAAATCGAATTGTCTTCGAATACCTTAACTGTGTAACAATCTAGCAACTTCCAGATTCAGCTTCAGTTTTGGTCATAAACTCCGACAAAATCTGAATTACTGCAAAATTGCAAATGTTATAGATTAATTTCTATGCTAAAGTATTTCGGTGCTTAAATACTTAATTTAAATCAATTTAAAAACTTATTTCTCTATTAAAAACTGTAACCAAAGGATTGACTGCATTTTGCAT